>LR751293.1:157943-190004 GCA_902729485.2 Mus minutoides
CCCAGTTTCAGGGTCTTTGAGACCTGTTACATTTTCTCAGGATCTTTCAGTACAACCACTCTGGAAGTCAGTCTGGCGTTTTCTCAGAAAATTGGACATAGTACTACCAAAAGATCCTGCAATACCTCTCCTGGGATTTACCCAGAAGATGTTCCAACTGGTAAAAAGGACACATGTTCCACTATGTTCATAGCAGCCTTATTTATAATAGCCAGAAGCTGGAAAGAACCCAGATGTCCCTCAACAGAGGAATGGATACATAAAATGTGGTACATTTACACAATGGAGTTCTATTCTGCTATTAAAAATGAATTTATGAAAAAAAATGAATTTATGAAATTATTGGGCAAATGGATGTATCTGGAGGATATAATCCTTAGTGAGGTAACCCAATCACAAAAGAAGTCATTGGATATGCGCTCATTGATAAATGGATATTAGCCCAGAAACTTAGAATACCCAAGATACAATTTGCAAAACACAAGAAAAGCAAGAAAGAAGAACAGCGCGTGGATACTTCATTCCTCCTTTGAATAGGAAACAAAATACCCATGAAAGGAGTCACAGAGACAAAGTTTAGAGCCAAGATGAAAGGATGGACCATACAGAGACTAACCCACTGGGGATCCATCCCATAATCAGTCACTAAACTCAAACACTATTGCATAGGACAGCAAGTGTCTACTTAAGGGACCCTGATATAGATGTCTTGCACAGAAGTGGATGCTCACAGTGATCTATATGATGGAACACAGGGCCCACAATGGAGACTAGAGATAGAACCCCAGGAGCTGAAGGGGTCTGCAACCCTAGGAGAAGTACAACAATATGAACTTACCAGAACCCCCAGAACTCAGGTCTCTAGCTCCACATGTAGCAGAAGATGTCCTAGTTGGCCATCATTGGGAAGAGAGGCCCCTTGGTATTGCAATCTTTGTATACCCCAATACAGGGGAATGCCAGGGCCAAGAAGTGGGAGTGGGTGGGCAGGGGAACAGGGCGGGGGGAGGGGGGAACTTTCAGGATAGCATATGAAATGTAAATTTAAAAAATATCTAATAAAAAATATTGAAAAAAAAAGAAAGAAATGTGGAGGTAAAGGCAAAACTGACTAGGCAACTCCCTAAACAAAGACTCTGCATAGGAAAGATGATCTCTACTGGCCAATGGAAGACTATTTTTAATATCCTAGAAGTGGTTCTTCTTTTTTTAATTAGATATTTTCTTTATTTACATTTTAAATGTTATTTTCTTTCCTAGTTTCCTCTCTAAAAATCCCCTATGCCCTCCAGCCTCCCCCTGCCCCCCAAACCGTGCACTCCTGCTTTCTGGTCCTGGCATTCCCCTATAGTGGGGATACCAACAAGATTTTGCTGACAAGAGCCTGATATAGCTATCTCCTGAGGGGCTCTGCCAGTGCCTGGCAAATACAGAAGTGGATGCTCACAGTAATCCATTGGACAGAGCACAGGGTCCGCAATAAAAAAAGCTAGAGAAAGTACCCAAGGAACTGAAAGGGTTTTCAGCCCTATAGGGAGAACAACAATATGAACTAACCAGTACCCCCAGAACTCCCTGGGACTAAACCACCAATCAAAGAAATGTTT
Source organism: Mus minutoides (assembly GCA_902729485.2). NCBI lineage: Eukaryota > Metazoa > Chordata > Mammalia > Rodentia > Muridae > Mus > Mus minutoides. The sequence goes on from LR751293.1 coordinate 159,551, forward strand.
CTTCTTAACAACTTGGGGGTTGAAATTTCACATAAAGTGCAGCCAATATTTCATCCATATAACACCTTTCATGACAAATTCTTGCTACACTTATATATACCTCTAATACCTAAAAAATTAGCATTTATATTACTGACTTATCCTCCTTTTAAATTATTAAGTGTTTTGTTGTAGGGACTGGAGAGATTGTTCAGTGGTTAAGAGTGGTTGCTATTCTTTCAGAGGACCCAAGCTTAGTTCCCAGCACACACATGACAGCTTACAACCATCAGGAGCTCCAGTTCCACAAATCTGATGACCTCTTCTGACCTCTCCAGGTACCAGGCATGGATACAGTGCACAAACATACATGCAGAAAAAGCACATATACATATATGTTTATATGTAAATATGAATATATATATATATATATATATATATGTGTGTGTGTGTGTGTGTGTGTGTGTGTGTGTGTGTGTGTGTGTGTACATATTATATGTATGTGTGTATATATAGGCATATATGTGTATATATGTGTATATATATATATATATATGATGAAACAATAAATATTGTTAAAATTACATGATAAACTATGTGCAAAAGAACGTTATTACATGTTGATGGTCATATGTATATGTAATACTATGTACTTATATTGAATAATCTTTATATCTTCACATAGGCAAAGAAATAAGACAATTTTGCTATATTTGTTGAACAATGTGCTAATTCTAGGTCTAATGATACAGAATGTAAAAAGTCAATAATACATCTGTTTATCCAAAAGCTACATAAACATTTATTTCATAAAGTTCTCCAGTAGTTTATATTTTTGTCTGTAAATACATAATACCATGAAAAAAACCACCCAGTCTAACTGCAATACTCTTCCTCAGTGATGAAAAGCTCTAAGTCCAGTTATGGCTGAATATAAATCGTCCTTCATGTTTTGCACACATGGTTCCTATTGATAGTGATACTTAGGGGGTTATGGGTGGGATCTTTAAAAAGTTGAATCTATCTTGAGAGAGCAAGTCACTGGAGCAAGCCTTAGAGGGTCACATTTGTCTCTGGTACCTTCCTCTACCTGCTGTCTGCCTCTGGTTAACAGAAACTGGTTCTTTTTTTATATAGTCCTGCCATTGTGGTATTATGACCGGACCAGAATCAACATAAGCAATGGCTTTGGACTCAAAACTCTGAAATTCTAAGGTGGAGTAATCTAGCCCCCATTTATATTGTTTCTTTTTGGTTGGTTAAGACAGTCTCACAGTGGAGAAATTTGGATAAAAACATATAAAAGACTCATTAACTTTCCACAGAAGAGAGAGCGTTGCATAACAAGATGAATCTACTTTGTTTTCTCTCAGCCTCTGTTATGATCCAGTGCAGTACACTATTCCAGTTTCTTACAGTATGTGTTCTCAATAATGTGTGTGTGTTTGTACAGTTTTTAAAATTTGTATAACTAAAATCATACAGAAAATTGTCCTTTCTGAAATTTTCCTTTTTTTTTTTTTTCAGACAGGGTCATTTTTGAAGAATCCTTAAGAGTGGTTTCATGTAACAATAATGTATGGTTTCTCATTTATATATATCATCCCATTGTGTATAGTGATTTTTCTTGTCTGTTCTAATTGTATGTTCAGTTTCTAAGTTGGACGCTTTTCCAAAATGTCATTGTGGAAATTCTTCCTTTCCTTAGGTAGGCTTTTTAAACATCTCTTTATGCCTGGAGCATCTAGATTATGAGATGAGTATAACTCCACCTTCAATAATATTTGTATTTCCAGTAGTATTTTGAGCAAATGACATACTCCACAGCAGTGCTTGAGAATTCCCCATTATTCCAGATATGGGTCACCTTAGTTCTTTTAGTTTTCATGCTATGACAAAAATTTTATTTCAATTTTCCAAGTTCCCGATAATTAACTGGGTTGAGGATCTTTTAATCGATATATATGGCACTTTAGAGATGTGTTCATATAAGAGATATGGTTTTACTTTTCTTTCTTTACTAGTAAAAATTAGGTGCACTTTAGCTTTGAATATTTGCTTATTTTAATTTTTATTAGATATTTTCTTTATTTGATTTTAAATGTTATCCGTCCCCTTTCCTCATTCCCACCCAAAAAAAACCTCCTAGCCCCCCTCCCCTCTCTGCTCACCTACCCACCAACTCCTGCTTCCCTGTAACTGGCATTCCCCTACATAGGACCAAGGGCCTATCCTCCCATTGATGCCCGACAAGACCATCCTCTGCTGGAACAATGGGTCCCTCTGTGTGTACTCTTTGGTTGGTGGTTTAGTCCCTGGGAGCTCTGGGAATACTGGTTGGTTCATATTGTTGTTGGTCCATGGGGCTGCAAACCCCTTCAGCTCCTTGGCTTCTTTCTCTAGTTCCTCCATTGGGGACCCTGTGCTCAGTCCAATGGTTGGCTGAGACCATCCACCTCTGTATTTGTCAGACACTGGCAGAGACTCTCAGGAGACAGCTATATCAGGCTCCTTTTAGCAAGCTTTTCTTGCCATCCACAATAATGACTGGGTTTGGTAACTGTATATGGGATGGATCCCCAGGTGGGGCAGTCTCTGGATAGCATTTCCTTCAGTTTCTGCTACACATCTTTTCCCTGTATCTCCTCCCATGGGTATTTTGTTACCCCTTCTAAGAAGGACCAAAGTATCCACACTTTGGTCTTCCTTCTTGTTGAGCTTCATGTGGTCTGTGAATAGTGTTTTGGGAATTCTGAGCTTCTGGGCTAATATTCACTTATCATTGAGTGTATTCCATGTGTGTTCTTTTGTGATTGGGTGACCTCACTCAGAATGATATTTTCTAGATCCATCCATTTGCCTAAGAATTTCATAAATTCATTGATTTTAATAGCTGAGTAGTAATCCGTTGTGTAAATATACCACATTTACGGTATCCATTCCTCTGTTGAGGGACATCTGGGTTCTTTCCAGCATCTGGCTATTATAAATAAGGCTGCTATGAACATTGTGGGGCATGTGTCCTTATTACATGTTGGAACATCTTCTGGGTATATGCCCAGTAGAGGTATTGCTGGATCTTCTGGTAGTGCTATGTCCAATTTTCTGAGAAACCACCATACTGATTTCCAGAGTGGTTGCAACAGCTTGCAATCCCAGCAGCAATGAAGGAGTGTTCATCTTTCTCTATATCCTCCACAGCAACTGCTGTCACCTGTGTAGCTTTGTATACTTTATGAACTATATATACTGTGTATTGTTACTATTTTGCCACTAGGTAGATAGTTCTTTTACTCTTGATGAATATAAGGTTTGTATATCAATATCAATCAGTGTATGAGTTTTTGTGTGCATGGTTATAGTTTTAAAGCTTATAAAGAATTGATTGACAGTGTTAACTTCATGTAGATATTTCTCTATATCTTCTGTGTACTTAACCTTTTGTGCCTAATCTTTTTACATAGTATAAGGGCAAGAATCAAAAGTTATTTTTAATTTATCATGTTCGATATTTTGAAAATATCATTATTTCTCTATCATTTTTGTAATGATTGTTGACAATGTGTTTTAGCATCTGTGATCTACTTTATCTGGATTCTGGTCTATTTGTCTCATCTTGACTTAATAGAAATGTTTAATTATTATTGCTTTGTAATGATATTTGACATACAATAGCATGAGTCCTAAAAAACTTATATAGGATAATTTTAAATCCAATTATCAATTCCTTTGAAATGTTGACATTTTTATTATTTTTTTATTGAATCAATAAATCAACCTACTAAAAATTGACATGGTTTCAACTGCTATCTCCAAACCATGAACACATTGTCTGCATCTCTTTGGGTTTTTGCCACCTTAATTTGTATGTTTGTTTGTTTGTTTGTTTTCCTTGCATAAGGGTCTTACAAGTCTTGCATTATATATTCTCATAGATTTATGGTATTTCATTCTACTGTAGATAGTATCACTATCTATAGTACTTACCAGTCATTTTTGTTAGCATATAGAAATGATCTCATTGAAATTCATCTTGTACCTAATAAAATCTAAAGCCTCTGATTATTGATTTGTATCTTTAAGTTCTTACTCACTTCCATGGGCAATATACTATTTTACCTTCCAAAGTCTCACCAAATGCATCATTGTAGTATTAGTCTCTATGACCTCATTACCTCAGTATCTATCATTATTTACATCTAATCTATGTTGGTAAAAATTTGTAATGAATATGTTCCTTTCCTAACTTAGAGGTACTTGTAATTGCCTGCAAATGAAATTTATAGTATACAAGGAGGTGGATAACTATAATCTGACATATCCCTAACTCTTCCTATCTATAAGCTCTGAATTTCAGTTACTGTTTAAAAACCCATCATTACGTCAGCCATTCCTAAACCATTAACTTTTTTTTTTAACTGAGCAATGTTTTGTACATTCTTAGGCTTGGGTGCATCCTCGTTCCCCTACTTGTCCTGTCCTACCCCTTTCTTTCTCTAGAAAATGGACTCCCACTGAGCCTCTGCATGTCCCTCAGGTGCCTTCTTGGTCGCTTACACCTTGGGATCACTACTTTGGTGCCATTATTCTTTACACCACATTTTATTTGTATAGTTAAAGAAAGAACATATTTACCATTTACTAAAATTTAAAGTTTTATTTAATGTGTTGAATACTGTGACAAGTGAATAAAACAAAAAATACAGTTAAATTAAAATAAGTAGTGGTTTTATTCATTGATAGTAAATAGCCAGGACTAAAAGTCTTTTTATTCTGATGTCCTCAGTGGACCACCTGTTAATATAAAAAGCCAGCCAGAAGTTTAGTTTTCTGTCTATTTTACCAGTTCAGGAAGAGAAGCAATTCTGACACAATCTAAAACTTCCCATTTCAGAGATTGAACAATATCCTAACATTTCAGGCACAAAGTGCATGCAATAGAATTAAACAGTGAGATGCAAATTGTTAGAATGGGTCATTCACAGTCTGTCAGTCTTGCCTCTGGTCTGTCATTCTTCATGTAAGTGAGATAAACTGGCAAGAATCATACTGCTCAGAGAATTGGCTGAAATTCAGGGTTCTGAAATTAATTATGTTCCCAATGCTTATATACAACAAAATGCTAGATACAGTTTTCAAAAGGTAATTATTTATTTTTGAAAACTTTCAATTAGTATAGTTTATGGTTGGTAGGCTTCCCATTAATTATTATTGGATTTGAAAACAGTAAAATCATTCATTCCAGCAGGTAGCTGGGGAGGGAACTAAAAAGAAAACATGTTATTAATATATGTTACCTGAACATATATTACTAAAGAGAGCAAATGGGAAGCCCTTGATAATTTTGGATAAGCAGAGATAAATTACATGGAGTTCTGTCTTCTAAAGTACACAATCTTTGCTTACACATTCAACACTTATAAAGGAGTCATCTTCCTGTTTATACAGAGTTGAGAATCTAGTAAGAGATACATGTTTATCATAGTAATGACTGAATAACAAAAACAAAAAACTAAATTAAAAAGTGAGCAAAATTCAAAAACAACTACAACAGAGAGGGACCATGGTCTTAAAAGAAGACATGTGATCCTTTACAAGATTTTGACTCAGAAATAGAAAGAGCTCAATATTGAAATACAGAAAGCTCTCATAGATCACATTTATAATTTTAATCTTTACAATTGCAAGTATTATGTGTAGATACATTTAAAAACTGTATTTACAGTAAAAATCTCCAATAGCAGGTATTCAATGTTAATTTTTCATATAGCAATATGTTTTATTTTTGAATAAGGGTTTTAAATAAGGTTACATTTCCCAGGGTAGTCAAAAATCAACTTTTCCTTATTTTTTTTAAAGATTTTCTTATCACTCAGTTGAAGTTTAGTTCATGCTATGTGCTCAAAATACCAAGAAATCAGTTGTCCTCAGCATCACTTTTGACTAAAAAGCTATAGGTAGTTCTTTTAATATTTTTATGTTTATTTATCTTATATTATGTGTATGAGAATGTCTGCATATGTGCATAGGCTCTACATGAGTTCCTGATGTCAGATTCCTTGGAACTGGACTTACCTGATTGTAAACAACCATGTAAATGTTGGGATCTGATCATGGGTCCTCTACAGGAACAGAACATGTTCTTATCTACTGAGCACTCTTTCTAGGCCCTGTAGTTTGTTTCTTATGTAAAAGCATTGGACCAACCAGTGACGGCGGCTGACAGGGATCCCTCCCATAATCAGCCACCAAAATAAACACTATAGCATATGCCAGCAAGATAATGCTGAAAGGGACCTGATATAGCTGTCTTGTGCGAGGCTATACCAGTGCCTGGTAAACACAGAAGTGGATGCTCACAGTTAGCTATTAGTTGGAACACAGGACTCCCAAGGTAGGAGCTAGAGAAAGTACCCAAGGAGCGGAAGGGGTCTTCAACCCTCTAGGTGGAAGAATAACATGAACTAACTAGCTCCCCCTGAGCTCATGTCTCTAGCTGCATATATGGAAGAAGATGGCCTGGTTGGCCATCATTGGGAGGAGAGGCCCCTTGGTCATACAGACTCTATATGCCCCAGAACAGGGAAATGCCGGGGCCATTACGTGGGAGGGGGTGGGTAGGGGAGCAGGGCGGGGACGCGTGAGGGTAAGGGAAATTTTCTGGATGGCATGTGAAATGTAAATGAAGAAAATATCTAATAAAGAGAAAAAAATTAAAAAAAAAGCATTGTTCTTGCTGATTTAGAATTGTGCAGTTCAGTAAGATAGCCACCAGTTACATGTAACCATCTACATTTGAATTTAAAAGTCAACCATTTTCTTTCTTAGATTTATTTGTCACATTTTAAGTTTTCAGTAGCCATATAGAGCCAGTGTCTTCTTTGTATTGATTAAATCAATCACCGCAAGAATTTCTATAGGACAGCTGTGGGAAAGTTCAGGAAATGGAGTATTCTCTGTGAAATAATATTTTCAAGCACAAAATAGCTCTATCAGTATCTATGCTGGTTTAGGAGCTGGAAATCAAGGATGTACCTCAGTGACCAGACACTGATTCATTGATTCATTTCATGTGAAACTCTTCCTCTGTTTTCGATCAAGAAAAAAAAAAAAAAAACCAAGTAAAACATAATCCCAAGAGATGATGCAAACATTATTCACTGTGTTTATGTATACTTTTAAAAGCAGAGGAAAAGAAACAAAATGAAACAAAACATGGTATCTTGTGGTTCATTAAACATCAATTCACCATCAGTTTTTTTAAACATGTGATCAGAAGCAAAGGACTCCACTGAGGTAGAATGTTGTACCTTCATTATTTCACCTTGGAGGATTCATATTTATCTCACTGGTTTCCATGGACAATATTCAACAGATATTAACTATTTTTCTTGGCTCCGGGATTTAAGAAAATGCAGCTTAAGGCAAGGATTAAAGTGCTTATTTTTATTTAGTCTGAGAAAAATTCAGGGCAGTGAAGATCAAGATGGATGACAAGGAAAGGTACAAAGAAGTGCCTCTCATGCAGAGAATGTCTGCATTTAGTACACAAGGCTTCCCAGAAAAGTTTTTGCAAACAAAGTATAAATTGAAGTCGCAAACTCGGAGAATAAACAAATGCTTGTATTTCCCGTTATCTTCCACCTCCATTCTTCCTCTAGATGAAGAATACACCATGCAGAAGAGACCATCCACTTCAAAGATAAAGCTGAAGCAATCCACGAAGAATGTAAGTGGTGTCAGCAAGGTAAAGACTGCCCACCACATATTGTTGAATGTGGTAGAATGAGCTGTAATTGAACTGACACTCCAGAGAGACTGTAGAGATTGGCAAAGCCTGAAGGAGATATGTGATCAGTGTTGGAATAAGGCTTTTGTATCAAAAGAGGGAGGGTGATTACAATAGTTTTAGTTTTAAGTAAGTGATAATCAAGCTACGATCCACAGACCCAGAGAGGTTATGTAAAGGAAGGCTACTGGAGAGACACATGGATCTTGAGGGAAAGAGAAATAGCATTGATTTTGCTGATAGACTGGGGGTGGGTAAGTACCAGAGTTGAGAAGAATCAGGTCATGCTAGAGATGGAGAGTGTGGGGAAAGAGTGTGGGGTGGGAGATGGAAACTTCTTGTAGTCTATGAGGGTCACCCTAGTGAGTTCTACTAGTAGAGAAGGACATGGAGTCTGAGCTGGCCATTTTTGATAGCCAAGCAAGGTTTCTAATGGTGGGATTGGGCTCATAGAATTATTGACCTCATGAAGATCTCTAAACAACCTAGGCTGATGTTGCTGTCTGAAAACTGGGATGGGGATGCCATTACAGAGGACAACATCCATATAGCTCTTTCAACATAGAGAGTTACAGCTGGTATCTGCATGGTACCTTCACACCTATGTTCTAGTCTCTTTAGCATAGGATTATTGTGGTGTAAATGCTACCATATCTGAAATTTTTTATGAAGAAGAGAGGGGGAATATTTTTGAAATGGACAATTAAGGAGGAAAAGATAAAAAGAGAAACAACTATCAGTTGAAAAATCATTAACATTCTTTTGGTACACTATCAGGGTGAGGCAATCAGTATTAGGGAAAATAAAATGAGAAGGGGCTGGTCTTCAAGAAGCATGTCTAGTCTGTGTAGACAGCTATACAGCCCAAGAGATACAGGAGGATCAGAAAGTTCTTCTGGTGAGGAGATATAGGAAACAGGTGGGTAGACCACATGTTCACATTTCTTTACAACAGTGCTACGTTTGGATGTATCACAGATGGCAAATATTTACCACTGGAATGTATGAATGTTGTTCTCTTACATAAAGCAGTAGTTGGTTTTTAAAAAGCCACTGAATTATCTAGAAGTACTACTAAAACCATTTTCATACCAATCAAATTCCATGGCAAAGAAAATTGATATCTTATCTCATATCTAATCATTCATTATTGATGATATAGATATTGTAGGTTTTATCTTTATCTATGGGTGTTCATATGAAAATTCTCATATGACTTTATGTAACAAGCAGAGATTTAAAATAAACTATCTTTAATTTTCTGGCAAATATTCCACTTTTAAAATAGTACCATTGCCTTGGCCACTTCTTACTTCTATATCTGCATGTATCATACTAAAATGAAATATTTATATCAAATCTAATTACTATAAAATATCATTTCTAGTATTTGTTATTGTTTTTAATGTTAAGAAAATGTTGTTTATAAAATAAAGCAAATATTTTACAGGAGGTGATTACATAGCATACTCTTATTCCTGTTACATAAATCTTCTACATTTTCATTTGTGCTAATCAAACTACACGAACTAACTACAATCTTTAGAAAATTGCTAAAAGCATGCACTATGGATGCTTATTAATGCTCTTTATAAACCTGGAATAAATTTGCTTAGTCCTAAAGTCCTTATATCCCTTTTTATTTGCATCAGAGAATAATCTTTTTCTCTGTTTAGCTCTGTACGCATTTTTTAATTGAGTTAATTAGGGGAAGGAATGAAGAAGCTGAAGGGAAGAGCAGCCCCATAGGAAGACTAGCACTCTCAACTAACCCAGACCCCATGAAGCCCCCAGAGACTGAGCCACTAACTAGGAGCATACCCAGGCCAGTCCAAGGTCCCTAGCTCATATACAGCAGAGGTCAGCCTGGTCTGGCCTCAGTGGGGGAAAATGAGCTTAAACCTGGAAAGACTTGAGGCACCAGGGAAGAGGGAGGCCTGATGGGGTGGGGAGCAGTCTTTTGGAGGCAAGGGGGAAGAGGGATGTGATGAGAAACTATGGGAGGGGGGACCAAGAGGGAAGGGCAATGACTGGAATGTAAATAAATAAAATAGCATTTTTTTTTAAAAAAAGATACTTTTTCAAAACTGAATGAAAATTGCACTTAGCTCAAATACCTTAATATCTCTTCATATGTATGACTATTTTTATTTAAATTTTGAAAATTTTTGGAGAGCTGCAGATACAAATACTGAATTTATGTCATATCCTCCCCTCTGTCTTCCACTTCCAACTCCTCTTATGTCCCCTAACACCTTGAAAAATTATGGACCTATTCTTCTTTAATTATTATTGTTATATATCTAAGTGTATATGTAAATACAAAGTGCTGAGTCCATTTACTGGTGTGTGTGTGTGTGTGTGTGTGTGTGTGTGTGTGTGTGTATTCAGGGCTGAACACTTGGGATTGGATAACTGCCTTAATTAGGATTTTATTGCTGGGAAGAGACATCATGACCATAACAACCCTTATAAAGACAAACATTTAGTTGGAGTCTGGCTTACAGTTTCAGAGGTTTACCCCATAATTGTCATGACAGAAAATATGGTTGCATGCAGGAAGACATGGTGCTGAGAGTTCTACATCTTGATCCAAAGGCATCGAAGGAAACTGTCACACTGGGGGGTAGTTTGAGCATTGAAGACCTCAAAGATCACCCCACGATGACACATTTCCTCCAACATGACATACCTCCTAATAGTACTACTCCCTATGAATCAAGAATTCAAGTACATTAGTGGGTGGGGCCATTCCTATTCAAACTTCCACAATAACCTATGCTCACACTTTCCTTCTCCCAATAGTCATTAACTGACTGTAGCTTTTCATCTAGGGTTAGGGCTGTATAAGATTTCTTCATCCCTTCTGGAATATCAGCTAGCTGTGTAATTGTGCAGATATTGTTTAGGCAAACATTATTGTTGAGAATCTACAGGTGCAGCCTCCCTATCATATATAGAAGACACTATCTTACTGCAGACAGTCTGGTCCTTGGGCACTTATAATCTTTTCACTGACTTTTCTGTGATATTCCTTAAGCCATAGGTGAAGAAGTTGTATTGTTGATATATTCTTTCGGGTTGGCCACTCCAAGTTTAGTTGTTGTCTGAATTTTGACTTTTAATGCATCTTTGAGATCATATTTATCTGCTCCTAGAGCATGCTTCTTGGTTGAGGTTGAGTGCTCTACCTCTCTGTGCATAAAGCTAACTATTTAGAATATAATTAGAAATTCTATGGGCTCCAAAATGTGGTATCAGTAAATTATTTACAATGATCCTCAGTAATATTTGGAAAGATCAATGTTTTATTAAATTTTTAATGGCAGACACTTGGGTGAGCAGGCTCCACCTCTTGCTGAGGTAGTGCTGGAGAGCTGGCCCTGGCTGCATGGGTATGAGTGAGCTGTCCCACCATTGATCATGAGAGAGCCAATCCAGCTCCTTGCAGGCTGCCTTAAGCCAAAGAACTTCGCCTACCTAGCCTGGGCAAAGTGGGAAAGTGGTGGGCTGACCAACACAGCTACCACCCAGGCTCAGATCCAGGATTTTGAGTAGGCCTACCACAACATCTATGTCATCTATGCATTGCTGGAGAATGTGAGGGGACAAGTTCTATATATCCAAAGCTGCAGGATGTTTCACAGGGCAACACTAGGATGTCCAAGATAAGTCCCAGTGAGGATCCAGTATTGATAGTGTCCCAGAAGCCAGAAGCCTGGAACCAAACCAATAACTCATTACAATTAACATCTGCAAGTAAAACTGGGCAAAAGTATCACACACAATACTGTGTGACAAAGACACCCCTCAGCTTCCATGTTGAGATGTCTTATTTCATGTCTTATGTCTTATTTCTTTTGTGAAGGAGGTTGCAAGCGTGGAGGGCAGATATGGAAGTACAGTTGTGGGGCTCATGTCTGTCATTCAAGCACTTGGAATGTGGAGTCAGGAAAGTGACCCAGAATTTAAGATGAGCCTAGAGTACAAAGTGACATATTGGAAAAATAATAATAATTTTTATAGCATACATTTAAACATTCTCTTATATTCAAGATAACATTGTAATGTTCATTTTTGAACTGTTTTGCATATTCAGCACTTACTTTTTTAACTAGATCAATTGTTTTTCTTTATTTTTTAATATTATAAATACCTACTCTTGGTATATCTTTTATAATGATAAATTCACCATTATTTTCCTCATGGTCTTATGTAAAATTTCTACAAATATTTTCGAGACTTTTCCTCCTTCTCTGTCCAACTCCTCCCATGCCTCCTTCCGATCATATTCATGGTCTCTTACTCTTTGTCTTATTGTTTTACACACACACACACACACACACACACACACACACAGACACACACAAACAAACATAAAACCTTCTGTCCCTTTTCTGTTTCCCATGAATACATGTGTTTAGATCTAACTGCTTGTGATTGGATAAACTATCAAGAGGTCTTCCCTAGAGAAGAATTATTCTTCCTCTCTCTGCAGACATTAATTGTCTGAGGCTATTCATCTAGGCATGGGACCTTGTGAGATTGCCCATATTCATGCTGGCATGTCAAGTTGGAAAATAAGCTTATAGTTTTGGAGGCTGGGAAGCAAAACAGCATGACGTTGGCATCTGGCAGAAGTCATACCACAGAGACCACAGCGTGTGAGCTGTTTCTAAAGGCTGTGTGACTTTGTTTTCATGTTTAGGACTTGGATCCAGCAGGACTATTTTGGTGCATATGGTTTGCAATAAAGAATGCCATGCTGCTCTCTTCTTACATGGAGCCAGCATACCCAGCTTGAGGTCCATCTTTGCAGGATTAATCTACTTGTTGCCTTGGTGTTCCTATGGGAATTCAGCTTTCTATTGAGATTCTGTTTATCGACTCTTGACATAAATACTGTGACATAAAGAAGTATTAGATAATCAAAAGAATATCCTTCTTCTCTGTTTTTCCATTTTTCAGATCTGACCAGGATCTAAGACTTTTGCAATTACAGTAAGTACATGAGTTAGAATGATAAAGAGAATTATGACTTTTTTGCTATTTGTCAAAAGGATCCATATCACTATCCACTTGCTTCAATGTTCATCTTTAATGCTTATTTTCTGTATAAAATACATCTTTAATTATGTCTGGTATTATGTACCATATACCATATACTTTCAGTAACAGTAAACTATTTTATATTCTAATTGATTAACTGTCATATAGCAATAATATTATATAGACCCAAGTGTTATACTTAATTAGCATAATACTTTGTCTTACCCATTTTATAAGAGGTCTGTAATTTTTATGAACCAAATTGTATTGTCTGAAATTAAAAAAAAAATTTACTGATTTAAAAAATTGATGCTTGAAATGAAGCAATGACACTTGTGCACTTTAAATAAGAATCTACTAAAATATGTTAAGATTCAAAATCTTAAAGCAGTATTAAACTTTTATCAACTTATATGTGTCAAATCATGTCCACACTTATTCCTTCACCCAAAATTATACTGCTATATTGTACTGAACTGGCCCTAATTTGTCAATATATATATTAAGATTTGTTCATATTTTGGTTAATAATTTGAGATTGGGGTTTGCAAATCAATAGAAGTTTTTTATTTATATTCATTTTTAAAATGTTCTTTTCTCACAATGTCTTTATCTGAGTTCTCTCCTAAGGTTACATTGGCCTTGAAAAGGAATCTGATTATGTCTTAATGTGTTTCTGTGGCTAAACAAAAATACTGAGACAAGGTAATTTATGAAAAGTACATTATCACCCAGTAAGGGTCTTCCTGATGTTCCACAGTATGTCAGGGAATATCAGATACAGTCCAAATCTCTCCTTATTTATTTTTCTTATAAAGCCACAAAATGGCATCGCACGAGCCCCCGCTTAATGATTCAAACTCTGTTTTCCTGATAATGTCGCTGTAATCTGCATTGGTTTTATTATCTATAATGTTGATAATGTTTTGGTGATGGGAATCACAGAAAATACTTCAAAGTCTCACACTTGACTGATGATATCTAGTCAATTAGCATTTTTGTATAATTTAGTTATAATAGAACACCGTAACTCTTTGATACTGGTGAATACTTTTGTTATTATAGTGATCACCTTGCTTTGGGAATTTGCCTTGAATCTGACTTAATAATTCCAGTTTAAAATTTAAAGATATTCCTTCTTTCACTTTTGTTTCTTTCATATGCTTGTTCATAGATTCTTTTTATTATTGTTATTTATAGTTTATTCAAAAATAGGCTCAGCTATAATATGTTGCTGTCTGCAAAAAAGTAGGGAATATTAGAATATCAAATGGATTTTTTACGAATTTACATGACAAATGATGTCATGGTTGATCTTGATTGACATCTTTTTACAATTTGTAAAACACATGAAATTCAAGAAGAAGGAAGACCGAAGTGTGGATACTTTGTCTCTTCTTAGAATGGGGTACAAAATGCCCATGGAAAGATTTTCAGAGACAAATTTCGGAGCAGAGCCTGAAGGAACGATCATCCAGAGACTGCCCTACTTGGGGATCCATCCCATAAACAACCACCAAACCCAGACATTAGGCAGATGCTAACAAGAGCTTGCTGACAGAAGCCTGATATAGCTGTCTCCTGGGATGCTCTGCAACTGCCTGGCAAATACAGAAGTGGATGCTTACAGTCATCCGTTGGACAGAGCACAAGGTCCCCAATGAAGGAGCCAAAGAAAGTACCCAGGGAACTGAAGGCATCTGAAGCCCCATAGGAGGAACATCAATATCAACTAACCAGTACCCCCAGTGCTCCTTGGAACTAAACCACCAATCAAAGGAAACACGTGGTGGAACTTGTGGCTCTAGCTATATATGTAGCAGAGGATGGCCTAGTTGTTCATCAATGGGAGGAGAAGCCCTTGGTTCTGTGAAGGCTCTATGCCCCAGTATTGGAGAATGTAAGGACCAGGAATGGGAGTGGATGGGTTGGGGAGCAGGGGGAGAGGGGAGAGGATAGGGGATTTTCGGAGGGGAAACTAGAAAAGGGGATAACATTTGAAATGTAAATAAAGAAAATATCTTTTAAAAAAAGTCATAGATTCTTTCTACGTAGTCCAACAGTGTGAGCCTAAGCCTCACAAGAGTTGAAATTAGATACATGTTGCCTGCCACACCATGCTTGACCATGATAATTGCATTTTTAACTATTACAGTGTAGCCAACTCTTGGTTAACATGGTTAATAAATCACATTTTATTTTTGTTTTGGGTCTTTTTTTTTCAGGTTTAGTTCTCGGTCTTCCTGCCTTTTACAAACAAGATTTAAAATAAATATTGTAAACTCAATTTACAGCCAGGCATGTTGGTACACACCTGTAATCCCTGCAATCGGAAAGCATGGACAAAGGAAACAGAAGTTCAACCCAACACTGGATACACCGTAATATTCTATGCTAATAAGTACAAATAATGAGAAATGTTTTGACAAATTCCATATTTTCATAGCTATGTGGGCTGCTAATTGTACGAGTTACTAAGCATTGCTGGCTGCATCATTGCAAATGATGCCCAACGGAAACTATTTAAAGAAGAAAGGTTGTGTATGGACTCTCAGTGTTTTTAGTGCACGTTTGCCTGTTTCCATGTCTGTGAGCCCAAGGCAGGGCAGAACACCATGGCAGGGATCATACCAGACACAGAGGAGGAGAATCTCCATCACATGCATCCAATACTTATATCCTCCTATTGAACTCTCTTCTACCACTTAAAACAGTGCTGTGAAATGAGCCCAGCAATGCTGAGCCTCTGGAGAAGTCTGCTCACTTATGGTTCACTCACCTTAGTGATGTGGTGGCCAAGAGAGACTACAGCTTCACACAGGCTCCAGGCAGCCACTGCATCCTCAAACCCTAACCCTGAACTTCACTTAAATCTGGCCATTTTCGTTTCTATTTTCCCTTGACTTTTAATGGCTTCTCTTCATTTCTTTTGCTGTAAAATATATATATTTAAAGCCTACAGCTTTTGTATATTGTTATTATTATTACTATTATTATTATTATATTGTTATTTAAGTAGTTTTGTGGATGTTTTCTGTACAGTCATGTAATAATTCCTATTATTTTCCCCTCATTTCTCTCTACTCTATACCTGCCTCTGGAATATGATTTTCTTTGAGCTAAAATAAATTCCCCTGAATTTCTCGAAGCAGTAAAATCTATTACTCATGCGTATACTATGTTTTCCTAGTGTCCTTATTGTCAAACAGCCATTTAGAGATGCACGTAGGTGCTGTTTAATTTTCCACTTTGAAGTGACTACTAGTATCTTGCCCTGGTCTCTGATTTTTCTGAGCTTTTTCAATTTTCATCTAGCTTAGTTCTTGGTTAACCATTTGCTCTTCCACAATTTTTCACATGCATGTTGTAGGCCAATCATCATTATTTCTAAATAATTAGTTTTCTCGCAGTTTCTAAACATGCTCATTGCTCAGTCTGGTGCTCATTCACCTCTCTCTCTCTCTCTCTCTCTCTCTCTCTCTCTCTCTCTCTCTTGCTGTTTTTCATTTCAGTAACTATATTTTTTATTTCTAAAATTTCTCTATTTGTTTTGGCCCACATTTTAATTCACAACCATTTTAGTATTATATTTTAGTACTGTAACCATTAATTGCTTTCTTGTCTCTCATGCATTTGTCTCCTATGCATTTTAAAACCTTAAAATTCTTAAATCTCCCTCAAAGTGTTCAATCATGTCATCTAATTTATAGCTATCTGATAGCTGTCTCTCGTGTTTTCTTTCTCCTAGAACACACTCAAATTTTAGTGCTTTTAAATATTACTTTCCTTTTTTGTTTCTATCTGAGCATTCTTTCTCGTCTTTCCCTGTGTGACAGTTTTATGGGTATTGATACTTGTTTCATTTTTTTACTAGAAACACACAATTTTAAACTATAAGCATATTGCATGCATGTTACCAAGCTGCTGGGAAGTTTTGATTCAAAAAAGTAAAGCAATTATTTGTGCTTCTTCCCACTTCAGCAGCCAGCTGTTTGCTATTAGATTCAGCTTAACCTCTAAGCATGGGTGTCCTGGACAAAGAGCACAGAACACACACTGATTCTGAGTCTGTTCTATCACCCATTTTAATGCTAAGAATTTCAATAATGTATATATTTCTATTCATTTCTGGTTCTGGAGATCAATTGACCTATGCCATGTCAAACCACTTTTACTGTCATGGGCTTTTATTCTACTTCTGATCCTTTGAAGATATCCATTTCATTTTGGTTGTAGCAATGGCTTTAAAATTTTCCACAGGAATAGTTGATGTCAGCTGCCAGTGCCACCTTCAATGGCAATTTTATTAAAGTGGTTTTGTAACCAAAGACCAACAATAACAGTTACAGATTAAAATATAATCTTTTAAAAGAACTAAAGCTCTAGCCAACTACTCATTGTTGCAGTTCTGGGTGGCATCTATCCAAATGACCAGAGAGCTTAACCAATGGTATACAGTTTCACTGAATTGAATAGTTCCTTTAATTCATCCATAATATGATCTCTGAAATTTAAGAGTTTCTGATATCAATTATCATCTTTTCTTTTGATATAATGTATTTTTCATGTTTAACAGGATTTTTGGTTCATGTATTAAGGCCTAGAGTCTATTGTTACTGTTTAATAAATGGTTTTCTGAGATTAAGGTTCAATTACAAAGTGTGGTGGTTGAAATATGGCTCCAATTATAAAGTATTATAAGTTGTTCTTTTCTGTGATTGATTAAGAGTATTTGGAATTGATGTGAGTATGATATTAATAGGAAGGTACATTGGAGGATGTATTGTTTTATATGAGGATGACAACCTTAGACTCATGTATTTGAATACTTGTTTTCCAGTTGATGAAACTATTTTGGAAGGATTTGGAGGTGTGGCCTTATCGGAAGAGGTGTGCCACTGTGTTGGGCTCTGAAGATTAAAATTCCATACCTGACAGGTCAGGCATAGCCTTGGAAGGAACAATGTAGCAAGGTTCCTAACTGTGGAACAGAGCCAGCTTGGCATAGGTCTTCTCTAGTGCTGAAAGTTGCTGTAGACATAAGCTTGTTTGTATAATAAAGTATGTATTTTGCTTTGTGTTCCTCCTTTGTGGAATGCTCTCCCTCCCAAAATATTGATGTCTCCATGATAATCAGAAATAGATTGATTCCAAGCATCAAGAATGTGTCTGGAGTTTCTTAAGGCTGTGGGAAAGAGCTCTGAAAGCATGAGTTCAAGAATATATAAATCAGTGTAAGAATGGTTCTGTACAGGATTCCTTTACTATGCAAAATATAAGAATGCAATATGAATTATATGGCAGTGGGGCTTCACAGACATGAAAGAATAGAGGCAGCTGTACAAATGAGCCAGCTTTGTCAGAAAGATATTAAGGAAGGAGATATAGAGATTTATGGAGTGGTAACCTCAGGGCAAAACCCTATCCAGCTAACCTTATTGTTTGTGTTTATAGTTGAACAAGGAATAGTATGGACTCCTATTTTTTTAAGTTCATTTCTCTTTTTTTATTAGATATTTTCTTCATTTACATTTCAAATGCTATCCTGAAGGTCCCTTATACCCTCCCCCGCCCTGCTCCCCTACTTACCAACTCCCATTTCTTGGCCCTGGCATTCCCCTGTACTGGGGCATATAAAGTTTGCAAGGCCAAGGGGCCTCTCTTCCCAATGATGGCCGACTAGGCCATGCAGCTAGAGACACAAGCTCTGGGTGTACTAGTATGGACTTTTAATCCAAAATTTGACAATCCAAATATAGAGGCTACACTTGTGATCAATATCTTGAGGTAGAAGGCACAGACTTTTGATCCATATCTTGAGGAATAGTGGTCATAAAAAGCTTAGGCCCAGGCATGGTGGTACACACTTTTAATTCCAGAAGACAAATGCAAGATTTGTGAATTCAAGACCAGCTTGAGACAGAGCAATTCCTAGATGAAGGAAATCCTAGCTCCAGGCATGGTGGTACATGTCTTTCATCCTAGAAAAACAGTCATATAGATCTCTGAGTTCAAGGTCTAGCTACAGACAAGTTCCCTGACAGCCAAGATTAGGGAACAGAAAGCTGGCAATAATGTAATAGAGCAATGAATCCATGTTCCAGTCCCAGAAAGCAGGACAAGCAGGCAGCTTTAGCCATATGGCTCTGTCTTTAGTGTCAAGGTGATAAGGTCATAAAATGTTAATTTGTAGAATAATCAAAAGAGAACCTGGAGTAAATGAAGGACTTGATATGCAATTCCAAAGGAAGTAGTTTATGCAAAATAAAAGAGGGGGCTTTGGTCTGTAGGAGATCTGTGTAGAGCAGAGAGCAGAACACAACGCTGTCAGTTTGCATCCATCACTGACTCAGTTGTTCCTCCACCACTCCCAAAGAACCTTCCTCAGGATCCTCTCCCAAGCTGACACTGGTCCTTGGCACCATACCATTCCCAGTTAGCTCTCTTTGCCTCATGCTTGTAGAAGAATGCATAAACTCTTGGTTCTGCCCTGTCTGCTCACTGCCATGTCTCTACCACGACGGTCATGGACACTAGCCCTCTGAAACCATGAGCCCCAAATTAAAAGTTTTCATTTATCAGTTGCCCTGGTCATGTTGTTTTATCACAGCAATAGAAAAAAATAATGAAAACGGGGGATAATTAAGATCATATAAAATCATTGTAACCATCATGATAGTATATGAATAGCTTTATAAGAAGAGACCAGACACACACAGGATCCATCAGTGTATCTTGCTGTGTGCTGTGGTTTGAATACATTTTGTGTATTCTTGAGGAATCCACTGATTGAAAACTTAGTTTGTGGGTTTATTTTACTTGGGACATGGTAGAACCTAGTGAAATGGCCTTGAGGCATATTGAGGATAGCTTTGGAAAATGTTCCCATGGGACTACTTGATACTAGTGTCAAATATGATTTTGTGCTTCAAAATTAAGATTAATGCTAGATTAAGATAAGACTGACAGTTCTCAGGGTGGAAGAGATTATGAATCATGAGGGCAAGGAGGCAAATGCTGTGCTTTGAAGATGGTTTGGATTTATCTACAAAGACTTCACATATCAAATTTGGTCTCCATTATGAAGAATAAAGAGGTTGGAAACTTGATAGAATTTTCCTGTTTAGAGGCAGAGGTTTTGTGAGGTGCTTATAATTAAGTAATGCTTTTAGGATAGAGTCCCCATCATTGAATTGTAACTGCTTTGTAAGAATAATAGAGACCAGAAGACATACACTGTGTGCAGGCCTTGTGTCCTAACAGCTAATGCCGCCCTGTGCTGTTTTGGGATTCAGAGGGTGATGACCATCACTAGATGCTTCCCCCCTTGGCTATAAGTTACCAGAACTGTAGCTCAAGATAAATGAGGCCTTATTTTGCCTAGAAAGTAAGTTTGGAGGAAAATTATATTATTCTTGAAATAATACTGGTCTGAAAAAGAGCAGAGAAGAAAGTTGCTGCCTACAGGTGGGTCATCTAAGCTTTATTATGTTTTCTTAGTTTCAAAAATAGAATTTTTATGAATATTACATAAAATTAGTTTTAAAAAGTAGAGAAGAGGGAAACTTTAAGCACACACACACACACACACACACACAACAACAACAACAACAACAAAACCATCTTCTTGTTTATAAAAGCCAAAAAAATAACCTGGATAAACCAGTTGTCCTACTAAGCACAAAATTAGACATGTGATCATTAATTTTTGGAAGAACTTTAGTGCAAAGACTTTATGATCAAAGCTTCAGATGAAACCATAGAAATTTGCATCAGCTGGGCTTAACTGCATAGCCCCCGAAGTCAAAGACAAAGAATACATTCATTGTCAATGCACATCCATTACTTTAATTGACAATTAGTTCTAAGTGAAGACTCTGTGAACTAACAGTTTGGCAAAGAGCAAAACAAATGTCTTTGCAGAATGACTAAGTAGACAACGAGGAGCAACGAGCTTTTGCTATCAAAGCTGTTGGCTTTAATTATTCCTTGGAAAGAGAGAGAGAGAGAGAGAGAGAGAGAGAGAGAGAGAGAGAGAGAGGAGAGAGGAGAGAGGAGAGAGGAGAGAGGAGAGAGGAGAGAGAGCACTGCCCTGGATACTACCATTAAACAAAATCTTAAATTACATGTCATAGATATATTCAAATTCATAAATTAGCCCAAACCCCTTGCTATATTCATTTTAGCTAATTACAAGTAATTGCTACTGTATCAAAATTTAGCCAAAAGGGTATTAATAATTCTATCTTATATTTCCATCATCTCGCAATTTCCAAAGTACTTTTATAGGAATCATCTAACTCAAGTTTCACAATAAATCTATGGAGTGTAAAATGCTACCCTAGGACAGAGTTAAGAAAATGAAGACAGGATCTGACTGCCTGTGCAGGTGAGGGGGCCATCTTGGGTCCTGGGTCCCTCAGAGACCAGTCTCACAGACTGCAAAGATTGAGCTAGTAGACTGCAGAAGCAACACCGCTGCTGGGACAGACCCCATTTTGGGCTCCACACATCCTAGCACTTACCCCACCAGAGGAGAGGTGCCCACCTGAGAGTGCTCTGAATGCCTGAACAGGTGAGGGAGCCATCTTGGGTCCCAGGTCCCTCGGAGACCAATCTGCACCAATGAGAGTGCAGGCTGCAGAAGCAACACAGGTTCTGGGACAAAAAGAAGCAGCACAGCTTCTGGGGCAGACGCAGTTTCAGGCTCCAGACATCAGGGCACCTTCCCTGCCAGAGGAGAGGTGTCTTACCAGGAGGACTCTGACAGCCAGAGCAGGTGAGAGAGCTATCTTGTGTCCTGCTTCCCTCAGAGACGAGTCTGTGCAGGTGAGCATGCAGACTGCATGGGCAACACATCTTCTGCGACAGTCCCTGTTTGGGGCCTTCATCTTCAGCCAGGAGGCAGGTCTGAACACCAGACCACTGTGCACCTTCCCTGCAAGAGAAGAGCTTGCCTGCAGAGAGTACTCTAATCACTGAGACTCAGGACTCCCAGGTATGTTGACAGAGGCTAACAGAATCACAGGAAAAACAAGCTCCAAGCAGAGACAACTATAACCACTAACTCCAGAGATTACCAGATGGTGAAATGCAAATGTAAGAATCTTACTAACAGAAACTAAGACCATCACCATCATTAGAACCCAGTACTCCCACCTCAGAGAGTCCTGGATACCCCAACACACCTGAAAAGCAAGACTCAAATTTAAAATCATATTTCATGATGATCATATTTCAAGAAGGGCATTAATAACTCACTTAAAGAAATACACGAGAACAGTGCTAAAGAGGTAAAAGTCCTTAAAGAGGAAACACAAAAATCCCTTAAAGAACTATAGGAAAACACAACCAAACAGGTGACAGAATTGAACAAAAACATCCAAGACCTAAAAAGGGAAGTAGAAACAATAAATAAAACCCAAAGTGAGACAACTCTGCAGATGGAAACCCTAGGAAAGAAATCATAGATGTGAGCATCAGCAACAGAATACAAGAGATGGAAGAGAGAATCTCAGGTGCAGAACATTCCATAGAGAACATGGGCACAACAATCAAAGAAAATGTAAAATGCAAAAAGATCCTAATTCAAAACATCCAGGAAATCCAGGACGCAATGAGAAGACCAAACCTATGGATAATAGGAATAGAAGAGAAAGGGCCAGCAAATATCTTCAACAAAATTATAGGAAAAAAACTTCCCAAACAAAAAGAAAGAGATGCCCATGAACATATAAGAAGCCTACAGAACTCAAAATAGACTGGACCAGAAAAGAAATTCCTCCTGACACATAATAAATAAAATAACAAATGCACTAAATAAAGAATATTAAATGCAGTAAGGGAAAAAGGTCAAGTAACATTTAAAGGCAGGCTTATTAGAATTAGACCAGAATGCTCACCAGAGACTATGAAATCCAGAAGATTCTGGAAAGATGTTATGCAGACCCTAAGAGAACACAAATGCCAGCCCAGGCTTCTATACTCAGCAAAACTCCCAATTACCATAGATGGAGAAACCAAAGATTTCCATGATAAAATCAAATTCACACAATATCTTTCCATGAACACAGCCCTTCAAAGGATAATAAAGGGAAAACATCAACACAAGGACAGAAACTACACCCTAAAAAAAGCAAGAAAGTAATCCTTCAACAAAACTAAAAGAAGTCAGCTGCAAGAACAGAACCCAAACTTTAACAACAAAAATAACAGGAAGAAACAATTATTTTTCTTTAATTTCTCTTAACTTTGATGGACTCAATTCTTCAATAAAAAGACATAGACTAATAAACTGGCTATACAATGAGGACCCAACATTTTGCTGCTTACAGGAAACTCACCTCAGGGAAAAAGACAGTCACTATCTCAGAGTAAAAGGCTGGAAAACAATTTTCCAAGCAAATGGTTCAAAGAAACAAGCAGGAATAGCCATTCTAATATCGATTAAAATTGTCATCCAACCCAAAGTTATCAAAAAAGACAAGGAGGAGCACTTCATTCTCATCAAAGGTAAAATCTACCAAGATGAACTCTCAATTCTGAATATTTATGCTCCAAATACAGGGGCAGCCACATTCATTAAAGAAACTTTAGTAAAGCTCAAAGAACACATAGCATACCACACAATAATAGTGGGAGATTTCAACACCCCACTCTCACCTATGGACAGATCCTGGAAACAGAAACTAAACAGAGACACATGGACACTAACAGAAGTTATGAAACAAATGGATTTAACAGATATCTACAAAACATTTTATCCTAAAACAAAAAGAAATACCTTCTTCTCAGTGCCATACAGTACCTCCTCCAAAATTGACCATATACTTGGTCACAAAACAGGCCTTAACAGATAAAAAAAAATTTCAAAGTATCCCATGCATCCTATCTGACCACCACAGACTAAGGCTGATCTTCAATAACAACAAAAATAATAGAAAGCCAACATTCACATGTAAACTGAAGAACACTCTACTCAATGATTCCTTGGTCAAAGATGAAATAAAGAAAGAAATTAAAGACTTTTTAGAGTTTAATGAAAATGAAACCACAACATACCCAAACTTATGGGACACAATGAAAGCAGTCCTAAGAGGAAAACTGATAGCCCTGAGTGCCTCCAAAAAGAAACTAGAGAGAGCATACACTAGCAGCCTGACAGCACACCTAGAAACTCTAGAACTAAAGGAAGCAAATTCACCCAAGAGGAGTAGATAGCAGGAAATATTGAAACTCATGGCTGAAATCAACCAAGTGGAAACAAAAAGAACTATTCAAAGAATCAACCAAACCAGGAGCTGGTTCTTTGAGAAAATCAACAAGATAGATAAACCCATAGCCAAACAAACTAGAGGGCACAGGGACAGTATCCTAATTAACAAAATCTGAAATGAAAAAGGAGACATAACAACAGATCCTGAGGAAATCCAAAACATCATCAGATCCTACTACAAAAAGGCTATACTCAACAAAACTAGAAAACCTGAATGAAATGGACAACTTCCTAGACAGATACCAGGCACCAAAGTTAAATCAGAATCAGATTAATGATCTAAACAGTCCCATTTCCCCTAAAGAAATAGAAGCAGTCATGAAAAGACTCCCACCCAAAAAAAACCCCCATGACCAGATGGGTTCAGTGCAGAGTTCTATCAGACCTTCAAAGATGACATAATTCCAACTCTCCTCAAACTATTCCACAAAATAGAAACAGAATGTACTGTAGCCAATTCATTCTATGAAGCCACAGTTACTCTAATACCTAAACCACACAACGATCCAAGAAAGAAAGAGAACTTCAGACCAATTTTCCTTATGAATATTGATGCAAAAATACTCAACAAAATCCTCGCAAACCAAATCCAAGAACACATCAAAACGATCATCCATCATGACCAAGTAGGCTTTATCCTAGGAATGCAGGGATGGTTTAATACACAGAAATCCATCAAAGTAATCCACTATATAAACAAACTCAAAGACCAAAACCACATGATCGTCCCGTTAGATGCTGAGAAAGCATTTGACAAAATCCAACACCCATTCTTGATAAAAGTCTTGGAAAGATCAGGAATTCAAGGCCCGTACCTAAACATAATAAAAGCAATATACAGTAAACCATTTGCCAACATCAAACTAAAAGGAGAGAAACTGAAAGCAATCCAACTAAAATCAGGGACCAGACAAGGCTGCTCACTTTCTCACTACCTATTCCATATAGTACTTGAAGTCCAAGTGAGAGAAATTCGACAACAAAAGGAGATCAAGGGGATATAAATTGGAAAGGAAGAAGTCAAAATATCACTGTTTGCAGATGATGTGATAGTATATATAAGTGACCCCAAAAATTCCACCAGAGAATTCCTATACCTGATAAAAAGCTTCAATGCAGTAGCTGGCTATATAATTAACTCAAACAAATCAATGGCCTTTCTCTACACAAAGGATAAATGGGCTGAGAAAGAAAAAAGGGAAACATCACCCTTCACAATAGTTACAAAAAATATAAAATACTTTGGTGTGACTCTAACTAAGGAAGTGAAAGATCTGTATGATAAGAACTTCAAGTCTCTGAAGAAAGAAATTGAAGAAGATCTCAGAAAATAGAAAGATCTAAAATGCTCATGGATTGGCAGGATTTATATAGTCAAAATGGCTATCCTGCTGAAAGCAATCTACAGATTCAATGTAGTCCTCATCAAAATTCCAACTCAATCTTCACTGAGTTAGAAAGGGCAAATTGCAAATTCATCTGGAATAATAAAAAACCTAGGATAGCAAAAACTCTTCTCAACAATAAAGAACCTCTAGTGGAATCACCATGCCGAACATTAAGCTGTACTACAGAGTAATTGTGATAAAAACTGAATGGTACTGATATAGTGACAGACAGGTAGATCAATGGAATAGAATTGAAGATCCAGAAATGAATCCACACACTTATGGTCACTTGATCTTTCACAAGGTTGCTAAAACCAGCCAATGGAAATAAAACAGTTTTTTCAACAAATGGTGTTGGCACAACTGGTGATTATCATGTAAAAGAATGCTAAAAAAAAAAAAATTCTCAAGTGAGGAATACCATAGGGCTGAGAAGCACCTGAAAAAAATGTTCAACATCCTTAATCATCAGGCAAATGCAAATCAAAACAACCTTGAGATTCCACCTCACACCAGTCAGAGTGGCTAAGATCAAATAATCAGGTGACAGCACATCCTGACAAGAATGTTGAGAAAGATGAAAACTCCTCCATTGCTGGTAGGATTGCAAGTTGGTATGACCACTCTCAAAATCAGTCTGGCAGGTCCTCAGAAAATTGGACATAGTACTACCTCAAGATCCAGCAATACCTCTCCTGGGCATATACCCAGAAGATGTTCCAACTGGTAATAAGGACACTTGCTCCACTATGTTCATAGCAGCCTTATTTATAATAGCCAGAAGCTGGAAAGAACCTAAATGCCCCTCAACAGAGGAATGGATACAGAAAATGTAGTACATTTACACAATGGAGTATTACTCAGCTATTAAAAACAATGAATTTATGAAATTCTTGGGCAAATGAATGTATCTGGAGGATATCATCCTTAGTGAGGTAACCCAATCACAAAAGAACTCACTTGATATGCACTCACTGATACATGGATATTAATTAGCCCACAAACTTAGAATACCCAAGATACAATTTGCAAAACACAAGAAAATCAAGAAGAGAGAAGACCAACGTGTTGATAATTTATTCCTCCATCGAATAGGGAACAAAATACCCATGAAAGGAGTTACAGAGACAATGATGGGAGTTAAGACAAAAGGATGGACTATCCAGAGATTACCCCATCTGGGGATCCATCCTATAATCAGCCACCAAACCCAGACTCTATTGCATATGCCATCAAGATTTTGATGAAGGGACCCTGATATAACTGTCTCTTATAAGGCTATGCCAGTGCCTGGCAAATACAGAAGTGGATGCTCACAGTCATCTATAGGATGGAACATAGGGCCCCCAATAGAGAAGCTAGAAAAAGCATCCAAGGAACTGAAGGGGTCTGCAACCCTATAGGTGGAAAAACATGAACTAACTTGTACCCCCAGAGCTCGTGTCTCTAGCTGCATAGCTGGTTAGGGGAGCAGGGCGGGTGAGGGTATAGGGAAATTTCAGGAAAGCACTTGAAATGTAAATAAGGAAATATCTAATAAAAAATAATCAAAAAAATAAAAAATAAAAAGAAGAAGGAAGGCCCAAGTGTTTATACTTCAATCCCATTTAGAAGAGGAATAAAATTATTTACATCAAAAAAAATGGAAAAGAAAAGAAAATGAAGACAACTGTAATTCAGTCCTCCATCAAGTAATCGGCACTTGGCAAGGCTAACCAAGATTCCTGGAACCTAACCTAACACAGCTAAGTAAATTATAATTGCACATTGTATTTCCAAAATACCTTAGAACATTCATGCTATTTACTACAATCAAAATGCATATTTTAGATTCATAATGGAAACCTGTGATACCAAAGATGAGTCTGAAAATAAAAACATTTTATACAGTTTCTCATGTCCACCACTTCACAGCTTATTTGAAAAATCTTCAAAAATGATAATGGAAGTGATTTATAGGTATAATTTTGCAGAACAGGAGAAAACGAATCAATAAGGAAAAAGTATCTCCCTTAGTGTTGACAAAGTATAACATTCATAGATGTTCAAAATTTACTCATGAGACACTGGTACCAAATGCAATAACCACACCAAAGACTTAAGGCCAAGGTTTACATGAACACTAACCTCAGATTCAGTTTGGGAAGTCCCCTGTTCCAGTTGTTGGGGGACCCTCATTTTTTTTTTTTTTTGTGGGTTAAATCCTGTTTATCTATTTTTTTTTCAACTTTTATTAGATATTTTCTTCATTTACATTTCAAGTGTTATCCAGAAAGTTCCCTATATCCTCCCCCCTCCCGGCCCTGCTACCCTACACACCCGCTCCCACCCCCTGGCCCCGGCGTTCCCCTGTATTGGGGCATAAAAAGTCTGCATAACCAAGGGGCCTCTCTTCCCACTGATGGCCAACTAGGCCATCCTCTTCTATATATGCAGCTAGAGACACGAGCCCAGGGGATACTAGTTAGTTCATGGTTGTTCTTCCACCTATAGGGTTGAAGACCCCTTTAGCTCCTTGGGTACTTTCTCTAGCTCCTTCTTCCTTGGGAACCCTGTGTTCCATCTAAAAGCTGACCGTGAGCTTCCACCTCCATGTTTGCCAGGGATTGGTATGTTTTCCCCCGAGACCNCCTTCTACTCCTCTTAGGTGATTTTGCTTCCATTTGTTCTAGAGCTTGCAAATGTGCTGCCAAGCTACTGGTGTAAGCTCTCTCCATTTTTTTTTTATAGGAGCTCAGAGCTATGAATTTACCTCTCAGGAATGCTTTCATTGTGTCCCATAAATTCGGGTATGTTGTGGCTTCATTTTCATTAAACTCTAGAAAGTCTCTCTGTTTAACTTTGTACCCCATTTTTAAATTGGATTATTTGGTTTGTTGACGAACTTTTGGATTCTTTATATATCTTTGGATATTAACCCTTTGTTGAATTTAGGGTTAGTGGAGATCTTTTTCCCATCAATAGGCTGTCATTTTGTCCTAATGACAGTGTCCTTTGACTTAGAGAAGCTTTTCACTTTCATGACTTGTTGTCCTTAGTGCCTGAGCCACTGGTGTTCTGTTAAAGAATTTGTTTCCTGTACTGACAAGCTCAAGCCTGTTTCCCACTTTCTGTCCTATTAGATTTAGTGTGTCTGGTTTTATGTAGAGGTCTATGATGCATTGGGTTTGAGTTTTGTGCAGAGTGATAAACATGTACCTATTTATATTTGTCTGCATGTAGATATACAGTTAGACCAGCACCATTTCTTAAAGATGTTTTACCTTTTCCATTGAATTGTTTGGGCTACGTTGTCAAAAAATCAAGTGTCCCTAGGTGTGTGGATTTATTTTGGGGTCTTAGGTTCAATTCTAGTGATCAACCTGCCTGTGTCTATATCAATACCATGCAGGTTTTATTCTTCTAATTTTTAAAAGAATTAAAGTTTATATGGTGTACTGCAAGATCTCTGGACCCTTATGTATACTACACAACTAGTAGATAACTAAGGCCTAGGTCTAAGACTGACTAATTCTCAAGAGAGTGAATTAATCCTTTATTTTTTCCACAGTACAGAACACTGTTTTCTTGAATATTCTATTTTAGGGTGTTTAAGTGTTGAAGCTTTTCTCATCCAAGAGGCCAGTTTCCTCCTGTGAATAAAATGAGGGCCACAGATAATGAATTTGCATAATTTACACAGATGCTAACATTTTAACATTTTCACTCTAACATTTGTTAAGTGCCTAGAGTATAAAGCAATAATGTGATCACTTTTATGCATCATTTAATTTAAACACTTAACTGTTCCTCATAGAAGGGAAGGGTAGTTTTCTCTTTAGTGATGTGTTGTGTCAGTGTATGAGTATATACATGTAAGTGCAAATAACTAATAAGGCCAGAAGAGGATGCTAGAGGCCCTGAAACTGGAGTTACAGATTTTTTTTGAGTCACCTGACATGGGTGCTGAGAACCAAATTCTAACACTCTTCCAGAACAGCCATCATTCTTAACCACTTTTTCTTCCATCCAGCCCTCAAAGAGCAATTTTAAAAAAAAATTAACTTGGATAAATACTAAATCTTAAGTTCAAGGAAATAAAACGATCTGCTCAGTGAACCACAGGGAGTAGTGGGAAAGAGCGCAATCAGCATGGGTATTTATTTGATCCTTCATCATGATGTTTAACTCAGTAGGTAATGAACATATTTCTAGTAAATTACAATGTATTAGCAGGACTTTTACAGTATAATATACAAGTTCTCCTTTTAAATGTATTTCATTATAAATATAGGAGAGTAATTGCTTCCAGTTACATAGTGCTAAACATGGCAAGAAGTGCTTAGTTGAGTTTGGTTTAAATCTATTTCCCTAGCTACACATACAAACACATGCATTCACATATAATATATAGACCTGTGCACACTGGCACATACATAGAAAGTCTTGCCTATCCTTCCTGGAGCACTCATTATGTAAATTCTTCATAGCCAACTCTTGCTCCATAGATTGCATTTTTTCAAC
Organism: Mus minutoides; assembly: GCA_902729485.2. Lineage (NCBI taxonomy): Eukaryota > Metazoa > Chordata > Mammalia > Rodentia > Muridae > Mus > Mus minutoides. The sequence continues at coordinate 189,534 of LR751293.1, forward strand.
TTCTAGACTATATATTAAGCACACAAAATGTAAATATGATAAAGATATATATGAAAATTTCACTTACGTTTCTTTTTTCTTTTTTCATTGTTTTGAGAAACGGTCTTTATTTGGTCCAGTATTTGCTGATTGCTATAGCTTATCTCCAAGAACTTCTCCTTATTTAGAGGTAGTGTGAAATGTCACCCCTTCCTAGAATTAAGAACAAAGCACACATTGAAATAGTTACAGAGATCATGTGTGAAGCTGAATCCAAAGGATGGACCCAATGACTGCGGCTGCCAGGGATCCATCCCATAATCAGCCACCAAACATAGACACTATAGCATATGCCAGCAAGATAGTGCTGAAAGGGCCCGGATATAGCTGTCTCGTGGGAGACTATACCAATGCCTGGCAAACATGGAGGTGGAAGCTCACAGTCAGCTATTAGATGGAACACAGGGTTCCCAAGGAAGGAGCTAGAGAAAG
>LR751292.1:0-15999 GCA_902729485.2 Mus minutoides
CCCCCAATCTCTACACTGGGCCACCTGGTGGAAATGCTCTGCTCACTTGGTACTTTACACTTCAACATCCCACACAGTCGACCAAACCCCTAACTCCCCCTCATCTAAATCAAACCATAATTTGTACTTTTTAATTATCTGGAAGACATGGTTTTTTAGCTTACTTCCCCATTCTTGTGAAAATGTGTGATGACTAGGTATATTGGAGGAAAAGGTCCCCCCTCCCCTTAGTTTTTCTTTTGAGGTTCTGAATGTCCTGAAACTTTTTCTGTAAGACCAGGCTGACTTTTAAATCACAGAGATCTACCTGCCTCTGCCTCTTGAGGTGTGCACCACCACTGCCCAATGTCTCTCTTTAAAAAGATCTATGTTTGTTTTATGTGTATAGGTGTTCTGCCTGCATGTATGTATGTACACCATGGTAAGTAAACAGTGCCCAAAGAGGTCAAAGGTACCATCAGATAGCCTGGAACTGAAGGTACAGGTGGTTGTGAGCCAACATATTAACACTGAGAATTGAACCTAGGCCATCTACAAGAACCGCCAAAGCTATTGACCAAAAGCAGTTTCTTCAGCCCTCAGCCTTTACTTGGTATGTGTACTTTAAATTTACCATAGTGGATAAGCTTTTGAAAGTCTCTTCTGACTTAAAAATGAGTGCAGCACAGACCAGCAAATCTTTGTTTTGTTTTGTTTTGTTTTGTTTTGTTTTGTTTTGTTTTGTATGAGACAGGGTCCCACTCCCTAGGCCTGGCTAGAACTTGGAGGAAAGGAGCTCACATTCATAGAGACCTGTCTACCTATTATGCTTCCTGAGTATTAGGGTTAAAGATGTGTGCTACCAAACCTAGCCTTTGACCTGGAAAACTAAAACATCGTTGCTTACAGTTTTCTGTTCCATGATTAATTTTCATACAGAAATAATATTAGAGTCAGAGAATATCATAGTATTTGAACAATCCTTGTAGGTCTGGCTAGAAACACAGTAGCAAAGAGCAGACTGTAATGTCATAAAAGTTATATTCATATTCTTTGGCAAACAAGAACAAAATCCCAGTCTTGAAATTAATATCAGACCACCCAACAGAAAGATCTTAAGTTCCTTCATGTTTTTATTAAAGTGTCTTATACAAAACTAGAATAGAGATATAAAATGTTTAATCTAGATTGTCACTTCCAGTAAAATATTTTCTCTCAGCTTTGTTTATTTAACAATTAATATAACTAATTCCTTGCCAATCAGGTCTGCCTGAGGCAGATCCAGCAGAGGTGAGGTGCATACTGTCCCATACCCTCCATTGTCTGGCCCATGGCTCTCTCCACCTTCCCAAGGAGGGTTTTGGGGCCCCAGGAATATCCATCTTAGACCCCTCCCCAGGCAATCCCCTGCCTGCCAAGCCCACCCAGGGTAAAGCCAGCAGAGGTAAGCATCATCCTGTTCCCTGAGGTTAAGCTCTGCCTGACACCCAAAGGAGTCTTGCTGGCATCAGGATCATTCAGCCAACACCACGGAAAACCAGACAGCTAAATGACAGTTTAAGAACAGAATCAACAAGAGCCAGGGAAATATGTCACTATCAGGGTCCAGCTATCTTCTACAGCAAGCCTTGACTATCCTAACAGAGCTGAAATACAAGAAGATGACCTTAAACCTATCTTATAAAGATGATAGAAGCCTTTAAAAAGAAAATTAATTAATCCCTTAAAGAAATACAGGAAATACAATCAAATAGATGAAGGAAATAAATAAAACTGTCCAAGAACTAAAAATAGAAATAGAAGTAATAAAAAAAATGGACTGGAGGAATCTTGGAGATGGAAAGAAAACAGGAGTAACAGGTTCAAGCATCACCAACAGAATACAAGAGTTGGAAGAGAGAATCTCTGGTGTAGAAAATATGATAGAAGAAATTGATACATGAGACAAGGAAAGCTAAAAAGTTCGTAACACAAAACATCCAGGAAATTTGGGACGCTATGAAAAGACCACACCTAAAAATAACAGGAATAGAAGGAGAAGATTCCCACCTCAGAGGGCCAGAAAACATCTTCAACAAAATCATAGAAGAAAATTTTCCTAACCTAAAAGAAGAGATGCCTATAAATGAATAATAATCTTAGAGAAGACCAAATAGATAGGACCAGAAAAGAAAATTCCACCACCACATAATAAACAAAACACTAAATGTGTGGAACAAAGAAAGAATATTAAAAGCTGCAAGGAAAAAAAAGCCAAGAAACATATAAAGGCAGACTTACCAGAATTATACCTGACTTCTCAATAGAGACTCTAAAAGCCAGAAGGGACTGGCCAGATGTTTTGCAGTTGCTAAGAGGCCACAGATGTCAGCCCAGACTAATGTACCCAGCAAAATTTTAATCACCATAGCTGGAGAAAACAATATATTCCATGATAAAACCAAACTTAAATAATATCTTAAAACTAATCCAGCCCTAAAGAGGATAGTGAAAGGAAAACTCCAGGGTTAAGTACAGCAATAAAAACAAACAAAACGGGGCTGGTGAGATGGCTCAGTGGGTAAGAGCACCCGACTGCTCTTCCAAAGGTGATAAGTTCAAATCCCAGCATCCACATGGTGGCTCACAGCCACCTGTAACGAGATCTGGCGCCCTCTTCTGGAGTGTCTGAGAACATCTACAGTGTACTTACATATAATAAATAAAATAAATCTTTAAAAAAAAGAAAGAAATAAGAGAAAAACTAAGACAATTTAAAAAAACAAAAAAAACGAGATAAATTATTTTACAGCACTGAAACTAAAAGAAGAAAAGTGTGTTCATACATACACACACACACAAAGACACGCAGACACGCAGAGTATCACCACTAAGACTAAAATAACAAGAACTAATAATCGTTGGTCATTAATATCTCTCTACATCAATGGACTCAATTCCCCAATAAAAAGACACATGCTAACACATTGGATGCATAAACAGGATCCATCATTTTCCTTCATGCAAGAAACATATCTCACAAACAAAGATAGACATGATCTCAAAATAAAGTATTAGAAAAATATTTTCTAAGCAAATAGATCCAAGAAACAAGCTGGAGTAGATATTCTAATATCCAATAAAATAGACTTTCAACCAAAAGTAATCACAAAGTGGGGAAGTACACATACTACTCATCAAAGGAAAAATCCACTAATATTGTGGCCTCAATTCTGAACATCTATGCCCTAAATGCAAGAGCACCCCTAAAGCTTAAATCACATATCAAATTCCACACATTAATAGTGGGAGACTTCAACACCCCACTCTCACAATGGACAAGTCATCAAGACAGAAACTAAACAAAGAAATAATGGAATTAACAATCCTCATGAATCAAATGAACCTAAAAGACATCTATAGAACATTTCACACAAACACAAAAGAATGTACCTTCTTCTCAGCACCTCAGGAACATTCTCCAAAAGTGAGCATATACTAGACTGCAAAGCAAGCTTCAACAGAGACAAGAAGATTGAAATAACCCTCTGTATCTTATCAGATTGCCATGGATTAAGGCTGGACTTCAGCAACAGGAACAGCAAAAAGCCTACACACTCATGGAAACTGAACATGAACATGAAACTCTCTACTCAATGACTACTGGGTCAGGAAAGAAATAAAAAAAGAGTTCAATGTTATCTGCAGTTATAATTCTGGGTAATCTATTTGGAAAAGGAGAAGCAGATTCTCCAAAGTCAAGCTACAGATTATGCAACACAGTTGGCCAAAGAGAATATTAGATGTTTCTTTGAGCGCTCAAAGCTGAAGGAATGCAAGCCTTGCTTAGAGTTTGTATCAGTGGAGGGATATGGACACCAACTCACGTACAACAAAAGCAGGAATAAAGATGGAATAGACTGAGGAAATGGCCAAACAATGACTGGCTCAACTTGAGAGTCATCCCTATGGGAAAGAACCAATCCCGGCACTATTAATGATACTCTGTTTTGCTTGCAGACAGCAGCCTAGCACACCTGGTCTCTGAGCGGCTCCATCCAGCAGCTGATGGAAACAAATGCAGAGACCCACAACCAACCATTAGACAGAGCTCTAGGAGTCTTATTGAAGAGTTAGGGGAAAGATTAAGGAACCCAAGGGGATAGGGACTCCACAGGAAGACAAACAGAGTCAACTAACCTGGACCCTTGGGGAAGGCCCAGAGCCTGAACCACTAACCAAAGAGTACTAGGGCCTGCCCCCACCCCATATGTAGCAGAAGTGCAGCTTGGTCTTCATGAGGGCTCCCCAAAAACTGGAGTGGGGGCTGTCCCTGACTCTGTTCCCTGTCTGTGCATCCTGTTTCCCTAACTGGGCTGTCTTGTCTGTCTTCATTGGGAGAGGATGTGCCTAGTCCTGCAGTGACTTGATATGCCAGGGTAGGATGGTATCCAGTGGGGGTGGGGATGGGGGTCCCTTCTCAGAGGAGAAGGGGAGGGGACAGTGGAGGAGGGTCTAGATGACAGGAGGATTGGGCAGAAAGAGGGGGCTGCAATTGGGATGTAAAGCAAATAAATAATAGGAAAAACCAATATAATACAAAGGTTAAACATTTGTTATAGTTTCAGAATTAAGTATCACAACTTGGGAGAAACAGCCTTAAAATATACCAATATTTATTTTTTTATATAAAAGCAACAATTCAAAGGATTTTTTTTTTCTGTTCTTGTGCAAGATTATATTCCGTGAGTGTTAGTCATGGACATGTTATCTACAAGCCATGGGCAGAGAGCACTCTATCACATCTCCTTCCACATCTCCTTCCACATAGCCGCTCCTTCCTTTTCTGCTGACATACTCATGCAGCATACTGTAGAACTGGTGGTTGGGGTCGAACGTGTACAGTGCTGAGATTTCCTGCCAGTCTTCACTGCTTGGCGTGTTGCATTCCTTCAGCTTTGAGTGCTCAAAGAAACATCTAACATTCTCTTTGGCCAACAGTGTCGCATTTTCTGTAGCTTGTTCTTGAAGAATCTCCTTCTCCTTTTCCAAATAGATATCCCAGAATTTTAACTGCAGATAACTAACTGAAGAGAAGCATGAGGTCACACACTTAACAAGAAAAAGTGAGATAATAATGACAGCTATCAGAATCCAACCGATCACCTACAGGAAACAAAACAGGAAGGCATCTTGGTGACTTTTGACATTAGAAAAATGTAAAAGCCTGAGATAAAATATTTACTAAATTATTTACCAGCTTTCATAGTGAACAAGTCTTGTCTTAAGCCCTCTAGAAAAAGAACTGTTAGTAGTAATTATCCTCCACCAGCCGGGCGGTAGTGGCGCACGCCCTTAATCCCAGCACTTGGGGGGCAGAGGAAGGAGGATTTCTGAGTTCAAGGCCAGCCTGGTCTACAAAGTGAGTTCCAGGACAGCCAGGGCTATACAGAGAAACCCTGTTTCAAAACAAACAAACAAACAAACAAAAAATTATCCTCCACCAAACACACACACACATACACAAACCCACAGTACACCAACCCTACTGCTGTCATAGTCCATTAGTCCAGGTCATGTAAAGTATACAAAAAAAGGAGCTCATGTATCACTCCCCTGTAACTGAAAAATGTGCGGCTTCTACAGATCCAGAGAAAAGGGCACTCAGCCTGGTCTAAGAAAGTGAGTTCCAGGACAGCCAGGGCTACACAGAGAAACCCTGTCTCGGGGGGGGGGGGGGGGGAAGCATCTCCTCCTCCCGCGCCTTGGGGCTTTCTAAATGTGTGGATAGTGGGTTTGGGGCTGGCAAGACAGGTTCTAATGTACTAATGCTTCTAGTTTTCCCAGAATGTACAAAATTCACCCGGCCTGAGGCTTTGCTACACAGTGGAAGGAAACACTAAAGAATAATATAAATGTCCTACAGAGGGAACAAGTACCTTTCCCTTTCCCTATTTAAATATTCAGTCTCTGGTCTAGAGAAAAGTCACTGACTTCTTCCAAGCCCCTCTGAGCCTCCCCATCGCTCCCAGAGCCTGACCTGAGACTCAGCCTTGAGATGCCTCAGGATCTCCTGCATTTCAGCCTCCTGCTCGTTGCAGGGAACCAGCGGTAGCGTGTCGTTGCATTTGGGGTCGCGGTCCTGGCACAGGTCTAGCGCCCGGCGCGAGATCCCACTGACAGCACATTGGTAGAAAGAGCCCTCGAGCAGCGCCACGGCCACCCAGGTGAGGGGCGCCAGCGCCGCGGACGCGCTGAGCTGTGCGCACACGCACACGCTGCTGCACGACCACCAACTGAATCGCGCGCTCCAGGAGCAGCAGTCGGTTAGCAGGCGTCGTGTGCGCGCTCTCAGCGCATATCCCAGGAGGAAAAGCGCGAGCGCAGGCACCAGCAGGAACACCAGGCCATAGCTCAGGTTCCAGGTGGCATTGCAGGGACACTGGAACACCACTGAAGAGAAGATCCTCTCACCACCAACCGTCAGTAGGGTCACCAGGCCATGACCCAGGGCGTTGCGGTGCTTGTTATGCAGGTCCAGCACTGCCTTGAACTTTTCCATGGGTTCTGCTCACACTGGACACCCAGCAGGCTCTGCTTCAAAGGAAGGTTGAGTGAACACCGTGCTTTGAAGCTACTTTTAAAAAGGAAAGAAGTATTTTTAGCCCCCTCCGGGTTTCACTTTCTTTTTCAATCACACCAGGTCTGGCAAAGTCCCACCAAAAAAAAAAAAAAAAAAAAAAAAAAGTCTCTATTTATTATCTTTGATCTCCCATGATCCACTCCACATCCCAAGACTGTAGGGAGCAGAAAAGTCCTGAGTAAAGAGAAGATCTGAATGACTCTGTATCTTGACGTGGGCAGCCTGTAAGACCAATTGGTCCATGTAAATTTGCAGGAACCATTACCCATACAGGTCATGGTCAAAAGTAACAGCAAAGCTGTCCTTGGGAGTCTGAGTATGTTTATAAACAGTTGACCGGTGCATGTAAAACTAGCAATTGCAGCCTTCTGGAAGTTTATAGGCTGTGACTTCTGGCCTACAGAGATGGCTTCCCATTCTAAACCCTTTTCCGTGTTGTACCTAATATAAACTAAGGGGAGACCCACCTGATCCCAGCCTCATTGTGTCTGAATGCCTGTCCCTTTTTCATTCTTTCTAAGCCCCTAGCCAGCCTTCCAGGATGCAAACTGCAAAGGAGTGAGCAGAAGGCTGAGGTCACATTGTTTCCTCAGTTCTGGAATGCTTCCAAGAAAACTCCGGTTCTGTGTCTTTGCTTTCCTCCAACCCTAAGTGACCTCTTAACAATGTAGGCAGATGTCCAAGCTCGGAAAACTTCTGAACTCTATTGCAGCAGCCCTAATGCCTAAGCCAAGTCCCAGTTACAAAAACCCACAACATTTACAGGAAACAGAAACACTTCATTTTTCTTTCATAAGCTAAACCACAGTGAAACTGAGAGTGATGTCTTTAATCCTAGCCTTAAATCATAGCATGGGGAAGGCAGAGACAGACAGGTGGATCTCTGTGAGTTCAAAGCTAGCCTGGTCTATATCTGGAATTCCAGGGCAGCCAAAACTATACAGTGAGACCAACCCTGTTCCAAAACAAGACAAACAAGAACAGCACAGAAACTAAAACAGAATGCTAGTTAAACCAAACAGTTTTTAAGTTGAAGCTATATCTAACATGACTCTTGTTTTCATTCTCCTCCTGGTAGTTCTTCTGATACAAACTCTAAGCAAGGCTGTGACTTTGAACTCTACTATTTCATAGCTCCCAAATGAAGGGAAGAAGGCTAGAAAGAGCACTAGCTTTGAGCTCAGGCATTCTGTAAGTCCAACAGCTGAGGAGAAAACTGCATTTGGTGCGTGTACATGGCAGAAAGAGTGATCAGTTTGACAGGTTACAACTTACTCTCCTTATCCCTGAGAATGTACAACAGTTGACTTTATTCCATATTATTTAAGGCTCCAAATGTGTTCACAGTTTTAGGCCAAGGAATATGCACAGGCACTTGATGACCAGGTACTACTCAAAATAATTCATATGACCCTTAGCCCAACACAAGGACGGCATCCACACAGAGCTTGAGTGGATAGTTTGTGAAGCCAGGGAGCCATGCAACCGGGGGAACCAGCCCAGAGCCAGAGAGGCCTAGGCATGTCCCAACCCCCCAAAATCTCATTTTGAGACCTGCAGGAGTTGGACTGCTCCCTGTCTGCCCTGTATCTGCATATCCAAGTGCATATAGCCTTCCACCCTATACCTCTGCCACCCTTGAAGTGGCCACATAGCCTGGTGGCCAGGTTAAACTTCCTCTTTCCCTATAAGGACATGTCCAGCAAGCACGTGAAATTCCTCTTCATGCAAATAAAGCATTTCTAGCACCCTGACTCTGGCCAATGATGCACACTCACCCAGAAAGCCTTTATACAACTCCCCAAATAGTAGCCTTTGTCCCCCCACAATTAAACGAGCTGTCTCACTGAAACTGTCTCCCTAAAAGGCCGTTTCTCGCGTATGCAGTGCTGCCTGAGATCCTGTTTTGTACTCACCCTAGCTAAGCAACCTTTCCTCCAGTACAGCCCAGGAGCCTGGATGCCCCGAGGGGAACAACAGAACCAGGGTGGCAGATAGTTCACAATAAATTATCTTCCCATCCACGAGGCTGGCTTTGTTTCATATAATAAGTATAAATAGCTTATACTACAAAGAAAATTTTTGACATGGATCAAGAAACATTCATTCCTTTCTTAGGCCACTTGCCTTCCTAGATATACACAACAGGGACTACCATAGTACCTAGCACAAAAGCTGGACAAGTGTTGTGAAAGCCCTTCTTTCCATCTATGGTTAGAAGCCAAGCCCAGATCAGGGTTCTTTCATGGTGTCATCTTCTTTTCCATGTGTCTTGGCTAATTTCCTTCTCATTGTTAGATGATTCTTCATCTTCATCCCTCTCATATTTTCTTCCTCATCCATGATTTTCATATTCCATCAAAAAGAACCTTGCTGTGTTTGTAACCTTTGGGCAGGTGACTTTATTCAAGCTTTCCAGAACTAAAACCTAAAAAAAGAACAGTTTTCCAGCCTCTTAACTAAGGCATTTTTAGTCTTAAATTTTTGCCATCCAAGTTCAGAGTCTTCAGATAGTATGTGGTCACCCTTCACATCACGTCTTCATGTGGATCCTTTTGATTGACAGGCCTGTAAAATGATAATCATAGATCAATCTGTTCTTTGTAAAAAGTACACAGTAAAGACAGCCATGACATCTGCAGGAAGTACTCCATCCTAAAAGGAGAAAAAGGAAGCCGTGTATAAGTTCAGACTGTCCTGTTCAATTCTGAGGTAAGTACAAACATTCCTTGATTCTGTGTCTTCCAGTTTTTTGAGGGTCTTCTCCTCCACTACATTCTAAGGTATAGGCACTTTGAGCTACCAAGCAATTTTTCTGTCTGTGTTTTATTTGTGTAATGCTAAAGGAACATATGCCTACTTGAGCTTATGATTTTGTAACTTTAAATCCCTCCTAAAATTTAATAAGTATCTTTGATTCTAGTCAAGTATTCATGTTAATGTTTGCATTTGTTTTTGGAAAGTTGTTTCTCAGATCCATTATATTCTTTTGATTTTGGACCCATATTACCCCCATGCACCCCCACTGAAATAGATAGCCCTGTTCCTTTCTTGTTTACAAAGTAGCCAATTCTCTGTGAGATTATATAACCTTGCCAATTCCTAACCATAGCAGCAAATACACACTAGGAATGCTCTACTCTCTTCCACCACTGAAAGCCACATTTTTTCCGTAGTTAAATAACATTTTGTTCCATTTCATAATGAAAGTTGATCAATGTCTATGCTGCCTATCACTGGCTGCCAAAACCATGCCAAATATTAGGGGGTTTCTTTTAGGGAAGTGCCCTGCTCAGACAGCAACAGCTGGACAGAAGCAATTACAGGCTTCAGTTAACCACAAGGGAAAGGGGAAATATGGTCCCTACTTGTGACTCCATGGCATGTGTGAGAACAGAGTTGTAGCAGCACTTCCCATGGCCTTTTCTAAGACTTTCATATTCATGTCTTATTTTTCTTCCAGCTCCATCTTGGTTTCCTTATTACAGGTGACAGTTTTGTAGTAGTTAATTTGATGTTTGCTATTTTCTGTTTAGCTCCCCAACTAGATTATAAACTCCATGGGGAGGAAGATCAGGCTTGACTTAATTTGTTAAGTCAACACTGTAACAGCACCTAGAATACTGTAGATGGTCAGTAAATGTCTGTGGCAATAATTTGTGGATGAAAGACAAAAGACAAACTTAGAGTTTCTCTTCTGGTTTTGTAGTCAGAACTATGCATGTTTTCTTCAGCTTACAACTACAGCCCCTTCTAGGTCAGGCCTGTTTGGGCAGGCTACTTATGTCAGAGCTGAAGACACCTTGAAATGTCAACTTTGACATTTCAAAGCCACAGAAGAACAGGGCAGCATTCAGAAGACAGAGCCTTGGGGAAGATTCCAGGTGCAGGTGAGTAGCTACCTGGATACCCACTCCCACTCATGTTCATCAGTCACCAGTGGGGGTTGCTGAAGCTTGAGGCATAGTCAGACCCAGGAATCTCCCAGGACTTCCTGCTGTGAGCTTGCATGAGTCTGCCCAGTTTTCTCAGCACAAGTGTCTTGCCTATTGGGTCCCATGTTTTTCTACCACCTTCCCATAACTATGTGTAACTCAACTATCTAGAGAGGGATATTCATTTTTACTCGAGCTGTTAGAAGTTACCAAAGAGCAATAACTAATTTTTGGTACTTTATTTTTAGAATTCTTTTTTTTTTTTTTTTTTGAGGCAGGGTTTCTCTGTATAGCCCTGGCTGTCCTGGAACTCACTTTGTAGACCAGGCTGGCCTCAAACTCAGAAATCCGCCTGCCTCTGCATCCCGAGTGCTGGGATTAAAGGCGTGCGCCACCACGCCGGTTTAGGCTTTACTTCCTTTTCTGGAAGCTATGGACCTAGACAGAAGAGGTTTTATTCATGGCTAAACTCTAAGCCAGATTGCACAGGGGTGGGGTTGGGGGTAGGGGTGGTACTCTACCTCTGTAGTACCAAACACCTGTAGTACTCTCCATATTAAACTAATCCAAATTTGGCAGCAATGACTATCTTCTCTCTCTCTTCCCAGCTCTTTGACTGTTGATCCCAGGTTCTCTGCCTCCTCTTACCATTAATATTGTTACCCACCAAAGCTCAATCCTTACCTGATTAATTTCCTCTTGACTACACTACTATGTCAACTTGGCAGGCAAGTGAATCTTCCTGTGCCTCTGTTTTCTCATCTATAAAATGAAACTGCATTTGCCTTGTCCATTGGGTTGCTGATACTAAATGAAACGATATATGTAACATATTTGTAATAGTTCCAGCACATAGCAAATGTTCAAGCATCCTGCACCTTATCAATGTTCTTTACCATGGCTTAGACTATGTGTCAACATGCCCAAAGTCGTCTTCTCTTTCCCTTCCAAGTTCTGCACAGATGATTACAGATATTTTTACATACACATCCAGAAGTTACCCCATACCTTCAATAGTATTCATATTACCCTTAAACTTAATTCTTTTTAGATTTTTGTTTTGTTTGGTTATATTTGGAGACAGTTTCTCTGTGTAGCTTTTGCTTCTTGGAACTTGAACTAGTCTGACCTTGAACTGATCCACCTGCCTCTGCCTCTTGTGTGCTGGCATTAAAGGCATGAGCCACCACCACCCAGATCATTTTTATTAGAATTTTAATGTTAAAGATACTATGTTTTCAATTTAGAAAAATTGAGTTGCTGGCAGGCACAACTCAGTTTTCTATGCAGTTTAATTCTGTACCAGGACTACTTTTCAGATTGGATATCTCCTCTTCATGAAGCAGACCTTTTTCTAAAAGTGGCACTCTTAGGAGGTGTGACCTTATTGGGGTGGGTGTGGTTTTGTTGGAGGAAGTGTGTCACTGTGGGGGTGGGCTTTGAGGTCTCTTTATATGCTCAAGCTGTGCTCACTGTGACACACAACCTCTCCTTGCAACCTGTGGATCAAGAAATAGAACTCTTGGGCCTGGTGAGATGGCTCAGAAGAGCACTGACTGCTCTTCCAAAGGTCCTGAGTTCAAATCCCAGCAACCACATGGTGGCTCACAACCATCTGTAATGAGATCTGATGCATCTGAAGACAGCTACAGTGTACTTATATATAATAATAACTAAATCTTTGCACTGGAGCAAGCAAAGGTCCTAAAAATTCAATTCCCAACAACCACATGAAGGCTCACAACCATCTGTACAGCTACAGTGTACTCATATACATAAAATAAATAAATATTTTTTAAAAATGTAGAACTCTCAACTAGCTCTCCAGCAGCACATCTGCCTGCCTGCCACCATGTTCCCTGCCATGATGGTCATGGACTAAACTCTGAGCTCTAAACCAGCCCCAATTAAATAATTTATTTTTAGAAGAGTTGCCATAATCGTGACATCTCTTCACAACAATAAAAACCCTAAAACAACTAAAGTACTCTCACCTTATTATTGAGTATTTGTGACACTTTGGTATCTACCTAAGGTAGGCAAGAACATATGTCCAACAGAAAACGTGCACACAGATGTTTATAGCAGCTTTAGTCATTACTCTCCAAATAACCGAGCTGTCCTTCAGTAAACAAACAAATAATGTACATACAGACAATGGAAGATGATTTCACTCTAAAAAAAAATGCTGTCAGTATATAATAGACATAAGCTGGGCAGTGGGGGTGGGGTGGGGTGCACACCTTTAATCCCACTTGGGAGGCAAAGGCAGGCAGATAGAGATGAAGGCCAAACTGATTTACAGAGAGTTCCAGGACAGCCAGGGCTACACAGAGAAACCCTGTCTTGAAACCTACTCACTCACATATCTCTGCCCCCCAATATAAAAATCATGATGAAACTAGATACCACTTAATACCACTTAAGTGAAAGAAGCCAACCTCACAGGTTACTCACTGTATGGTACAGTTCTAGCAACTTCTGGAAAAAGCAAAGCTGGAGACAGTGCAGGGAAGAGTAGTTGGTGGGGATTAACAGGAGAGTTGAGTACACAGAGTACAGAAAGAGACGCAGAGATTTACTCTGGCGAGAGAGGCTGACCTGGAGCTCAGTGGCAGAGAGGCTGACCTGGAGCTCAGCGGCAGAGTGGATGCTTAGTAGGCGTGAGTCTGGGTTCAAGCCCTAGCGTCAGGAAGGGGTGGGGAGTACAATAGAAAGAAGAAAAGCAAAAAAGGAAAATGAGAAAGAAATAACAACTCTGAATGACTCGACAAGCATAGGCAAAGGTAGACAGATTTTCTGTGAGTTTGAGGCAAGCCTGATCTACGGAGTGACAGCCAGAGCTACACAGAGAGACCCAATCTTGAAAAAAAAAAGTCAGAGAGAGAGAGACAGAGAGACAGAGAGAAAAGAAAGAAGAGAAGAGAAGAGAAGAGAAGAGAAGAGAAGAGAAGAGAAGAGAAGAGAAGAGAAGAGAAGAGAAGAGAAGAGGAAGGAGGAAGAGAAGAGAGAGGAGAGGAAGAAGAAATAACCACAGAGAGACAGAAAAGAGGAGGAAGGAGAAGAAAAGAAAAGAAGAAGAAGAGGAAGAGGAAGAGGAAGAGGAAGAGGAAGAAGAAGAAGAAGAAGAAGAAGAAGAAGAAGAAGAAGAAGAAGAAGAAGAAGAGGAGGAGGAGGAGAAAGAGGAGGAGGAGGAGGAGGAGGAGGAGGAGGAAGAGGAAGGGGAGGAGGAGGAAGAGGAGGAGGAGGAAGAGGAAGGGGAGGAAGAGGAGGAGGGAGAGGAAGGGGAGGAGGAGGAGGAAGAGGAGGAGGAGGAGGAAGAGACAGAGACAGAGAAACAGGGAGGCTACACACTCCTGTGCCCCAGGGAGTGCATAGGACATCCCATTACCTTCCAGGAACAACAAACCTCACACAAAAGATATTCTGGGAAAGACATAGAAACTGATCAGGAGCCAGGCTTTATATAGGATTTCTTGGGGGAGGGGGAGCAGAGCTTTTCAGGGTGGTCTGGGATTGGAGGGATTTTGCTGCCTAGTTTGGGGGTTTGTTTGTTTGTTTGTTTGTTTGTTTTTATTAGATAATTTCTTCATTTACATTACAAGTGCTATCCCAAAAGTCCCCTATACCCTACCCCCGCCCTGCTCCCCTACCCACCCACTCCCACTACTTGGCCCTGGCATTCCCCTGTACTGGGGCTTACAAACATTGCTAGACCTAGGGCCTTTCTTCCCCAGTAATGGCCAACAAGGCCAACTTCTAATACATATGCTGCTAGAGACGTGAGTTCTGGGGGTTCTGATTAGTTCATATTGTTGTTCCATCTATAGGGTTGCAGACCCCTACAGCTCTTGGGTTCTCTTCTGTAGGGTGGGGCTTGGCTACTTCCCCATGTAGAGGAGCTGGAGACTGCCATTAAGGCCCTTGGAGAAGTCTGGGAGGCAGGATCTAGATAAGAACTGATAAAGAAATCAAGTATCCAACAACAGACAAGCTGTAACCTATATAGTATTCAAATAAGTGAGCACTATATAGTAATGTGAAACAATAAATATTACTGTATTGGACCAAGAAGTGGGAGTGAGTGGGTAGGGAAACAAGGTGGGGGGAGGGTATAGGGGACTTTTGGGATAGCATTTGAAATGTAAATGAAGAAAACATCTAATAAAAAAGTTTATTGGAATACATAGACTGGCTTCATTGTATGATTTTTTTATTTGCAAGTTCTTCATAATAAAAGATTTTTATTTTTCTTTAAAAAATATTACTGTGTCAACAATTAGCAAAGACAAATCTTTAAAATGTGATGTTGAAGCTGATGGTGGCAAAGAAACCCTGTCTCACCCCCCCCCCCAATAAACAAATAAAATATGGTGTGGAGTGATAAAATTAAATCTTCAAAATATATTTAGTATAATTTTTTTTCCGAGATGAAGTTCCTCTGTGTAGCCTTGGCTGTCCTAGAACTTACTTTGTAGGCCACGCTGGTCTTGAATTCAGAGATCTGCATGCCTCTGCCTCCTGAGCACTGGAATTAAAGGTGTGCACCACCACCATCTATTTAATGTGTTTTCATTTATAAACAGTTTTAAAAGTCTAAGACATAAATTCTACTTTGAAAGTATGTATACACACACATATGTGTATATATATATATATATATATATATGTAATATATATATATATGTAATATATATATGTAGTACTATGATAAAACTAAGCATTGATTTAAACCAGCGCTTTATGCTCTGTGTCTTAACATTTGTCACAACGACAGGTTTTATTACTGAATATATAGGGCAAGAGAGAGAAAGCAAGCCAGTGAGTGGCATTGCTTTCCAGTCAGAAAGCCCCATGCTTCCAGCTGTCAGGACAAGCTCCATATGCCCTACTCTGACACGAAGTGTCTATGCAATCCAATGTCTACGCTCTCCCTCAGCCCAGGGATCTGGTTTCCAACACCACTCATCACTTAGACTTCACATTCTTCTTCAACACCACACCTTCCTGTTTGCTTTCTTGCTGCCGTGGATGGTGCTGTGGACGGTGTGCATGGTGCCGTGATGGCTGTTCTTCACTTGGCAAGCTACCCTCCCTTCCCTTTAGGACTCGGCCCAAGCCGTGCCTTCAGGCAGGTCATCTTTGAACTCCCACTCAGCGATGCTTTCTTGGCTCTCAAACCATTTAATAACGAGTGACAGGTCAATAGCTCTCACTGTGACTTTTTGACCCTTCTGCCTTGGGCTTTGGCTTTTATTTTCCCTGGCTTGCAGAGCTCGGGGTTCTTCTCCCTGATCCTCTGATGTCTCAGCAGTGGGAGGTCTTCCTGTCCAGAGCCCTCATGCTGGAAGTGTGTGGTTGGCCTTTATCTGCTTGTAGTGCCACCTGAGCCCACACTTGCAGTATAGGGAAGAATTAAAATGGTAACCTCTAAGGGGTGGAACACAAGATAAAAATAGAGAG
>LR751292.1:16099-112015 GCA_902729485.2 Mus minutoides
CGGCTGCCAGGGATCCCTCCCATAATCAGCCACCAAAATAAACACTATAGCATATGACAGCAAGATAATGCTGAAAGGGACCTGATATAGCTGTCTTGTGGGAAGCTATACCAGTGCCTGGTAAACACAGAAGTGGAGGCTCACAGTCAGCTATTAGTTGGAACACAGGACTCCCAAGGTAGGAGCTAGAGAAAGTACCCAAGGAGCGGAAGGGGTCTTCAACCCTCTATGTGGAAGAATAACATGAACTAACTAGTTCCCCCTGCGCTCAAGTCTCTAGCTGCATATATGGAAGGAGATGGCCTAGTTGGCCATCATTGGGAGGAGAGGCCCCTTGGTCATACAGACTCTATATGCCCCAGAACAGGGGAATGCCAGGGCCATTACGTGGGAGGGGGTGGGTAGGGGAGCAGGGCGGGGACGTGGGAGGGTAAGGGGAAATTTCTGGATAACATGTGAAATGTAAATGAAGAAAATATCTAATAAAGAGAAAAAAAATAGAGAGGGTTCAGGTTTTTTGTTCTTTTCATGATGAGCTAGAGGGCGCTGATGTTAACTTTTGATGTCGTTGGATATTTAGGAAGCAAAACATCAGTCCTTTTGATTTCATGAAAAAATACCATTCAAATTAGTAGTAGTAGTAGGAGGAGGAGGAGGAGGAGGAGGAGGAGGAGACTATTTTGAGGATTCAACCTAGAGTTTGTTCAACAAATGTTAGAAAAATAAAGCAGAAAATTTTTGGAGACCTAACCCTGCCTTGAAGAGGGGAGGCTGGACTAGATCTTCTATGACACCATTCAATTCTAGCATTCTGCAACACAATTTCAGCTCACTAAAGGGAAAAATCATAAAAGAATGAAACCCTGTTCTTTACATCAACAAAAGTAATCCTGGAGTTAAGTTAAAGGACTTAGCGCAGGAGCACAAAAATAGGCACTGATAAGAAGAAGCGGAAAAGCTGACCTACGGAAACTTACAAGGAAGGGAGAATGTAAGGACTGCCAAACTGCAGTTGGATAGGCCAAGCTAGCTTCAGTATTCTGCCATGCAGTGGGTGTCTCTGGTAAATAATATCTCACTGTATATTTCTAGAAGAGGGAACCGGGTGCTCCCAAATCAAAGAAATAATAAATGTCTGAGATGCTGAAAATGATAATTGATTAGATAAAGTTATTACATAGTGTATACATGCACAGCAAGAGCACACCATGCCCTATACAAATGTGCAACTATCACGAGTCAGTTAAGAGGGATCCAGGAAAGACCTTGAGGCGCAAAAGAAAACAAAAAATACCTGAACCTGCAAGAAGTAGAAAAAATTCAAAGGAAAGCTCTAAAAATTAAATATAACAAAAGAAAAAAAATAAGTAAATCAAAAAAATTGTGGCCACATTTTTCCTGATGCATAATGCTGTATTTAACAAAAGGAAGTGAATGACAGATGTTTGACTATGTGATGGCGTGCTGAACGTGAAAAAGGCTGGCTTGTTGCGTTTTCACGCCTCCCATTAAGAAGTCAAATCTTGTCTTCCTGGGGGATACGTAGATAGGTTTCATATATATAGTATTGGCCAATTAAAAGCATTGTATTTTTATAATGATTCCATTCAGGTCACCCACTTGAAAAAAAACATACATTTATGACTTAAGAGCAATATCTACAGAATAATATGTATTAAATGAAGATATGGAGACAAATCAGACATCATCTTGCATTTATGGAGGTCAAAGTGAGTCTTAGTTTGAATGCTAACTAGAACTAGGACAAAAAACAGAAGCCTATTTTAAGCTGACAGTATTTCATTTTATACTTCCCACAGGCAGTGCTTCAGAGTTCTAAACTATGACACAGAGTATCACTAACATCTTCTAATCCTGAAAATTCCCTTAGAGTATCTTTAATAAAGATATAATCTATTTTTTCCAAAACATTAAGTCTTAAGTTTTTCCACCATTAAAAATTTAGAGGGCTGTAGTGTTTATTTCATATTTCTCATATAACTACATATAGCTCAATATTTTAACTGGTTGTTATTTGGTATTTTGTGCACTCCAAATAATTAAAATCCAAGTGCTGCAACTTATTTTGAGGTTCATACCATGATCTGTAGCCATTGCTGGCTGTGCGTCTCTGAACCTACCTTCCTGTTTGTAACAAGTTGCTGTAGGGAGCAGTTCTTGAGCCCCACCAGCCCTTAGTAAATTAGTGAAATTACCGTTGTCGACCAGAGTACTTAAATAATCATGATACAGATCTGGACTGAGTGGATCTTTTCTAAATTTTATCCTATTTTTGTAAAAATAAGCCTAGCATAAGGACTCCTTATAAACTATTTTTTTTAAATTATTTTGCCGAGTTATCAAATATTCCTTTATTCCCTATTACTTCCTCTGGCATGTAAATTAATTTTTAAAAGTACAAAATAACTTCTCAGTAGTGAGTTTACAAAGATCCTCTCGTTAGAGAAATAGACTCTTAAACCCATAGGCAACACAGAAATGCCATTTAGCTGCAGAAACGACACATGGTAACTTATGTGCGATACCCTTCTTGGGACAGGCCTTTTCAGGAAATTTGTGAACTCTCGTAGGTGTGGCTGAAAGGCCAGCTGAACAACCAACCCTGCCTGCCACATGCTGCCCACTTCACCACACCTACAGAGCATTGTCCTGTGTTCTCCAGGAGTCTGGGGCACTGGCTGGCCCTGCTTTTGGGATTGCACAAGTCGGGAACCCCAGAGGTATTTGTCCTGGCAGCTGCTGACATTTGGCAGCAGTGGGTGGATTATCCATGATTTCCAGCACGTCACATGGTTCATATGTTATTTTAGATTGTGTTTTGGCACCTGAGCATTTTTGCCCACACTGAAGCATCTGTCTGTGCCCTTGTTAACATCTGTCTTTCACTTACACAATGTCATGTAGATGGAGTTTCAGGGTTTTCCCTGTGGCTCATAGATGATTGTGTAGAAACAGCTTCAGGATTTAGTTGGATACTTCTGTGACTGATTAATGTTTATTACAAGAAATTCAGCTTTTAGTTGATTCAGCCATTCTAACAAAAATATGAGTCTTAAACAAGAATTATGTATCCTTGAGTTCTGGAAACTGTAAAGCTCAAGATAAAGGAACTGGCAGTTTTGGAACCAGTGTGGTAGCTCATAAGTGGCTCTTTCCACTGTCAACTCTCATAGTAGAAGAGACAAGGGACCTGTCTGCAGTCTCTTGTATAAGACTGCTAACTTCTACACAAGAGGGCTAATCTACTCTCATGACTTTATCATCTTCCCAAAGCACCATTCCCTAGCACCATGACACTGAGGGTTCAGACCCAAAATATGAATTTGGGTGTGGGCACACTTAGTTTATAGCAAGATTGATGCTAAAATTTTCTATAACTATGCTCTTCGACAGTCCATGCACTCAGTGGATCCTTTACTCTATCATGTCATGAGGCATTGTTTGAATGAAAAGTGTAATGCTGGCCAGGTGCTGTGTAAGAACCACCATCCCTTCTCTGAGGGATTTCTGTCTCTTACAGAAGACAGATGAATGGCTACTATTATGGTCTCTTTGAACACTGATGAGACCTCAATAACCTGAGTCAGATGCCTGGGGAGTCCACAGGGTGGAAGCAGAAATTCAATACCTTCTAGCTGTCCTCTTACCCACATATGTGGGTCAATGTATATGTACACAGACAGACAGACAGACAGACAGACAGAGACAAACACACACACACACAATTATAAAAGATCTCTTAGAGTTTCCTAAGTGAGCCACACAAGGGCAGTATTCAGCAATAGCAATCAGTTTTAATTGGATCATTCAGTGAAAACTGCAACTTTGATTTTTAAAATTCTACAAGAATCCTCAGCTGGGCAGTGGGGCACACACCTTTAATCCCAGCACCTAGAGTAAAGGGGGAGGCAGAGGCTGGTGCATTTCTGAGTTAAGGCCAGCCTGGAATACATTACAAGACAGACAGGGCTCCACAGAAACCCCTGTCTTGGAAAAAAAGTTCTCAGAATTCCAATAAATGACATGAATTTATTCTTCTATCAGTAAGATATCTCTCCTTAGAGAGTGTAGTGTGGTGTTTAAATAGGAAGGCAAAAGGAAAGACCTTCTGGAAGCTACTAACTCTGAACCAAGAGTTGTGAATGACAGAGACTGAAAGGTGGCAGAGACACTGCAAAATGTTCCCTCTTCACAAAAACTTATTTCTTATATCCTATTATTCCTATTTCTTTGGAAGAAAATGAAGGTGCCCAAGGCATTTCAAATTTTAAAGAAAATGATCCCTGTCCTCCCAGTTTGCACTGGTTTAACTTGGGCCCAAACTCAGCAGCCACTCTCACAGCCCCCAGAGGAGGCTTCACTCCCAGGTGCTCTACCACACCCAAGACCCCAGGATCCTGGGATCCCAGGATCTCAGGAGCTTGGTCACACCAGGATCTCAGGGTCTCAGAGGCAGTTTGACTCCCAGGAACATTGACATACCCAGAATCTCAGAATCACAAGATTCTGGAATCACAGGATCCCAGAGACAGCTGGACTCTGAGGAGTTCTGACTCAACCAGGATTACAGGAAGGAAAGACTCTAGTCAGATATAGGGAGGGCAGGGAGCACTAGAGATAATCAGATGGCAGAGGCAAGCATAAGAACATAGCAACAGAAACCAAGATTACTGACCATCATCAGAATCCAATTCTCCCACCATAGCAAGCCCTGGAAAGACTAACACACCGGAAAAGCAAGACTTGGATCTAAAGTCACTTCTCATGAGGATGACGGAGGACTTTAAGAAGAACATAAATAACTCCCTTAAAAAAATACAAAAGGACACTTGTAAACAGCTAGAAGCCCTTAACGAGGAAACAGAAAAATCCCTTAAAGAATTACAGAAAAAGACAAACAGGCAAAGGAAATTAACAAAACTATCCAAGATCTAAAAATGAAAATAGAAACAATAAAGAAATCATGAAGGGAGACAACCCTGGAGTTAGAAAGCCTAGGGAAGAAATCAGGAGCCATAGATGCCAGCATCACAAACATAATACAAGAGATAGAAGAGAGAATCTCAGGGGCAGAAGATACCTTAGAAAACATTGACACAACAGTCAAAGAAAATGCAAAATGCAAAAAGCTCCTAACCCAGGAAATCCAGTACACAATGAGAAGACCAAACTTAAGGATAATAGGTATAGAAGAGAATGAAGATTCCCAACTTAAAGGGCCAGTAGATATCTTCAACAAAACTATAGAGGAAAACTTCCCTAACATAAAGAAAGAGATGACCATGAACATTCAAGAAGCCTACAGAACCCCAAATAGACTGGAGCAGAAAAAAATTTCCCCCTGTCACATAATAGTCAAAACGCCAAATGCATTAAATAAAGAAAAATATTAAAAGAGAAAAAGGTCAAGTAACATATAAAGGTAGACCTATCAAAATTACACCAGACTTCCCACCTGTACTGGCTAGTTTTGTGTGTCAACTTGATACAAGCTTGAGTTATCACAGAGAAAGGAGCTTCAGATGAGGAAATGCCTCCACGAGATCCAGCTGCAAGGAATTTTCTCAATTAGTAATCAAAGGGGGAGGTCCCCTTGTGCGTGGTGCCAACTCTGGGCTGGTAGTCTTGGGTTCTATAAGAGAGCAGGCTGAGCAAGCCAGGGGAATCAAGCAAGCCAGTAGGAACATCCCTCCACAGCTTCTGCATCAGCTCCTGCTTCCTGACCTCCTTGAGTTCCAGTCCTGACTTCCTTCAGTGATGAACATCAAAGTGGAAGTATAAGCCGAATAAACCCTTTCTTCTCCCACTTGCTTCTTGGTCATGATGTTTGTACAGGAATAGAAACCAGAGACTATGAAAGCTAGAAGATCCTGGGCAGATGTCTTATAGACACTAAGAGAGCACAAATGCCAGCCCAGACTACTATACCAGCAAAACTGTCAATTACCATAGACAGAGAAACCAACATATTCCACAACAAAACCAAATTTACACAATATCGTTTCTCAAATCCAGCTCTACAAAGGATAATAAATGAAAAACACCAATATAAGGAGGGAAACTACACCCTAGAAAAAGCAAGAAAGTAATCTTTCAACAAACCCAAAAGAAGATAGACATGCAAACATAATTCCACCTCTAACAACAAAAATAACAGGGAGTAACTATCACTTTTCCTTAATATCTCTTAACATCAAAAGACTCAATTCCCCAATAAAAAGACATAGACTAACAGACTGGATACTAAAATAGGACCCGGCATTTTCCTGCTTACAGGAAACGTAGCTCAGTGACAAATACAGATACTACCTTAGAGTAAAGGGTTGGAAAACAATTTTCCAAGCAAATGGTCCCAAGAAACAAGCTGGAGTAGCCATTCTAATATTTAATAAAATCAACTTTCAACCTAAAGTTATCAAAAAGGATAAGGGAGGACACTTGTACTGGTCAAAGGAAAAATCTATGAAGATGAATTCTCAATTCTGAACATCTATGCTCCAAATACACTGGCACCCACATTCAAAAAGAAACTTTACTAAAGCTCAAAGCACACATGGCACCACATACAATAATAGTGGGAAGCTTTAACACCCCACTCTTAGCAATGGACAGATCATGGAAACAGAAACTAATCAATGACACAGTGAAACTAACAGAAGTTATGAAACGAATGTATCTAACAGATATTTATAGAACATTTCATCCTAAAGCAAAACAATATACTTTCTTCTCAACACCTCATGGTACCATCTCCACAACTGACCACAAAATAGGCCTCAACAGATACAAAAATATTGAAATAATCCCATGCATACTATCAGATCACCACAGACTAAGGCTGGTCTAAAATACCAACAAAAATAATGGAAAACACACATACACATGGAAACTGAACAATGCTCTACTCAATGATAACTTGGTCAAGGAAGAAATAAAGAAAGAGATTAAAGAATTTTTTAGAATTTAATTAAAATGAAGACACATCATACTAAAACTTATGGGACACAATGAAAGCATTGGTAAGAGGAAAACTCATAGCTCAGAATGCCTCCAAAAAGGATCTGGAGAGAGCTTACACTAGCATCTTGACAGCAAACCTGAAAGCTCTAGAATAAAAAGAAGCAAATACATCCAAGAGGTGTAGAGAGCAGCAAATAATCACACTCAGGGCTGAACTCAAACAAATAGAAACAAAAAGAACTATACAAAGAATCAACCGAACCAGGAGCTGGTTCTCTGGGAAAATCAACAAGCTAGATAAACCCTTAGCCAGACAAGCCAGAGGGCACAGAGACAGTATCCAAATTAATAAAATCAGAAATGAAAAGTTCACATAACAACAGAAATTGTGGAAATTCAAAAAAATCATCAAATCCTGCTACAAAAACCTATACTCAACTAAATTGGAAAATCTGGATAAAATAGACAATTTTCTAGACAGATACAAGGTTCCAAAGTTAAAACAGGATTAGGATCAGATACAACAATATGAACTAACTAGAACCCCCAAAGCTCGTGTCTCTAGATGCATATGTAGCAGAAGATGGCCTAGTCGGCCATCATTGGGAAGAGAGGCCCCTTGGTATTGCAATCTTTATATGCCCCAATACAGGGGAACGCCAGGGCCAAGAGGTGGGAGTGGGTGGGCAGGGGAGCAGGGTGGTGGGAGGGGAGAGGGAACTTTTTGGATAGCATTTAAAATGTAAATTAAGAAAATATCTAATAAAAAATAGCATCAACACACACACACACACACACACACAAAACAGGATCAGATAAAACATCTAAACAGTCCCATGACCCCTAAAGACATAGAAGCAATCATTAATAGTCTCCCATCCAAAAAAAAAAAAAACCCAGGACCAGATAGATTTAGTGAAGAATTATACAGACCATTAAAGAAGATCTAATAGCAATACTCTTCAAATTATTCCACCAAATAGAAACAGAAGGTATACTACCCAATTCATTCCATGAAGCCACAATTAGGCTTATACTTAAACCACATAGAGACCAAACAAAGAAAGAGAATTTGAGACCAATCTCCCTTATGAACATTGATGTGAAAATACTCAATAAAATTCTTGCTGACCTAATTCACGAACACATCAAAATGATCATTCATCACAATCAAGTAGGCTTCATCCCAGTAATGCAGGAATCATTCAATATGGAAATCCATCAACGTAATCAACTATATAAACTGAAAGAAAAAATACGCTAGATGCTGAAAAAGCATTTGACAAAATTCAGCATCCCTTCACATTAAAAGTCTTGGAAAGATCAGGAATTCAAGGCCCATACCTAAACATAGTAAAAGCAATATACAGCAAAACAGTACAGCAAACTGAATGGAGAGAAACTTGAAGCACTCTCACTAAAATCAGGGACCAGACAAGGCTGCCTACTCTGTCTCTATTCAACATAGTACTTGAAGTCCTAGCCAGGGCAATTATACAACAAAAGGAGGTCAAAGAGATACAAATTGGAAAGGAAGAAGTCAAAATATCACTATTTGCAGATAATATGATACTATTATTAAGGGACCCCAAAAATTCCACCAGAGAACGTCTAAACCTGAAAAACAATTTCAACATACTGGCTGAATATAAAATAGACTCAAACAAATCACTAGTCTTCCTCCACTCAAAGGATAAACAGTCTGAGAAAGAAATTAGGGAAACAGCACCCTTCACAATAGTCACAAGCAATATAAAATATCTTGGTGTGACTCTAAATAAGCAAGTGAAAGATTTGTATGACAAGAACTTCAAATCTCTGAAGGAAGAAATCGAAGTAGATATATAAAATGATGAATACATTTCACACGCTCATGGATTGGCAGGATTAATATAGTAAAAATGGCCATCTTGTCAAAAGCAATCTACGGATTCAGTGCAATCTCCATCAAAATTTCAACTCAATTCTTCATAGAGTTAGAAAGAGCAATTGGCAAGTTCATTTGGGATAACAAAAATCACAGGATAGCAAAAACTATTCTCAACAATAAAAGAACTGGCGGAATCACCATTCCTGACCTCAAGCTGTATTACAGAGCAATAGTGATAAAAACTGCATGGTTTTGGTACAGAGACAGGCAGGAAGATCAATGGAATAGAATTGAAAACCCAGAAATGAACCCACACACATCTGGTCACTTGTTCTTTGACAAAGGAGCTAAAACCATCCCGTGGAAAAAAAGACAGCATTTTAAACTAATGTTGCTGATTCAACTGGTGGTCTGCATGTAGATAAATGCAAATTGACCCATTCTTATTTCCTTGTACAAAGCCCAAGTCCAAGTGGTTAAAGGACTTCCACATAAAGCCAGATACACTGAAGCTTATAGAGAAAGTGGGGAAGAGCCTCAAATACATGGGCACAGAGGAAAAAATTCCATAACAGAACACCAATGGCTTATGCTGTAAGATCAAGAAATGGGACTTCATAAAATTGCAAAGCTTCTGCAAGGCAAAGGAAACTGTCAATAGGGCAAAAAAGGGCAACTAACAGATTGGGAAAAGATCTTTACCAATCCTTCACCTAACAGAGGGCTAGTATCCAATATATACACAGATCTCAGGAAGTTAGACTCTAGAGAATCAAATAACCCTATTAAAAATGGGGTACAGAGCTAAACAACAAATTTTCAACTGAGGAATATTGAATGGCTGAGAAGCACCTAAAGAAATGTTCAACATCCTTAGTCATCAGGGAAATGCAAATCAAAACAACCCTGAGATTCCACCTCACACCAGTCAGAATGGCTAAGATAAAAAACTCAGGTGACAGCAGATGCTGGCAAGGATGTGATGAAAGAGGAATACTCCTCCATTGTTGGAGAGATTGCAAGCTGGTACAATCACTCTGAAAATCAGTTTGGCAGTTCCTCAGAAAATTGGACATTGTACTACCTGAGGACCCAGCTGTATCACTCGTGGGCATATACCAAGAAGATGCTCCAACATATAATAAGGACACATGCTCCACTATGTTCATAGCATCTTTATGTATAATATCCAGGAGCTGGAAAGAACTCAGAAGTCCTTCAACAGAGGAATGGATACAGAAAATGTGGTACATTTACACAATGGAGTACTACTCAGCTATTAAAAATGATGAATTCATAAAATTCTTAGGCAAATGGATAGAATAAGAAAGCATTATCCTGAGAGAGGTAACCCAATCACATAAAGTGCATGGTATGCACTCACTGATAAGTGGATATTAGCCCAAAAGCACCAAATAACCAGGATACAATTCACAGACCATATGAAGCTCAATAAGAAGGAAGATCAAAGTGTGGGTGCTTAGATTCTTCTTAGAAGGAAAGCAAAATATTCACAGGAGCAAATATGGAAATGAAGTGTTGAGCAGAGACTGAAGGAAAGGCCACCCCAAGACTGTCCCACCTGGGAAGTCATCTCATGTACAGTTACCAAACCCAGACACTATTCTGGATGCCAAGAAGTGCATGGTAAAAGGAGCCTGATATGGCTGTCTCCTAAGAGGCCCTGCCAGAGCCTTACAAATACAGAGGCAGAAGTTCTCAGCCAACCATTGGACTGAGCATTGGGTCCCCAATAGAGGAGTTAGAGAAAGAACTGAAGGAGTTGAAGGGGTTTGCAACCCCATAGGAAGAACAACAATATCAAGCAACCAGACCGCCCCCCCCCCCAGGTCTCCCAGGAACTAAGCCATCAACAAAGGAGAACCCATGGTTCCAGATGCATATGAAGCAGAAGATGGCCTTGTCACATATCAATGGGAAGAGAGGTCCTTGGTCCTATGAAGGCTTGATAGATGCCCCAATGTAGGGGAATCGAGGGTGGGGAGGTAGGAGTGGGTGGATGGAGGAACACCCTCATAGAAGCAGGGTGAGGGAGGGTGTGATAGGGTGTTTACAGGAGGGAGGGAAACCTGAAAAGAGGATAACATTTAAAATGTAAAAAAAAAAAAAATCAATAAAAAATAGAAAAAAGAAAATGATCCCTATAAGCTAAACTACCACTCACTGTTTAATTTGGAATGCACCAGATTTTAGAATCTCTTGCATCAAGCCAAGATACTGTGATTCATGCAAGGGCAACTATATTCATTAAAGAAACTGTAGTAAAGATCAAAACACCTATTGTACCTCACATAATAATAGTGGGAAACTTCAACACCCCACTCTCATCAATGATCTTGGAAACAAAAACTAAACAGACAAAGTGAAACTAACAGAAGTTATGAAACAAATGGATTTAACTGATATCTATAGAACATTTTATCCTAAAACAAAAGGATATACCTTTTTTTTAGTACCTCATGGTATGTTCTCCAAAACTGAGCTTATAATTGGTCACAAAACAGGCCTCAACAGATACAAAAATATTGAAATAATTCCATGCATCATATCAGATCACCACAGACTAAGGCTGGTCTTCAATAACAACATGAATAATAGAAAGCCAACATTCATGTGGAAGCTGAACAACACTCGACTCAATGATAACTTGGGCAAGGAAGAAATAAAGAAAGAAATTAAAGACATTTTTAGAGTTTAATGAAAATGAAGCCACAACATATCCAAACTTATAGGACACAATGAAAGCATTCCTAAGAGAAAAACTCATAGCTCTGAGTGCCTTCAAAAAGAAACTAAAGAGAGCATACATTAGCAGCTTGACAGCACACCTAAAAATCTCTAGAACAAAATGAAGCAAATTCACCCCAGAAGAGTAGACAGCAGGAAATAATCAAACTCAGGGCTGAAATCAACTAAATAGAAACAAAAAGAACTATACAAAGAATCAACCAAACCAGGAGCTGGTTCTTGGAGAAAATCAACAAGATAGACAAACCCTTAGCCAGACTAACTACAGGGCACAGGGACAGTATCCTAATTAACAAAATCAGAAATGAAAAGGGAGAAATAACAACAGAATCTGAGGAAATCCAAAAAAATTATCAGATCCTACTACAACAAAACTGGAAAACCTTGATGAAATGGACAGTTTTCTAGACAGATACCAGGTACCAAAGCAGTCCCATATCCTCTAAAGACATTGAAACAGTCATTAATACTCTCTCCAAGAAACACCCAGGACCAGATGGTTTTATTGCAGAGTTCTATCAGAACTTCAAAGAAGACGTAATTCCAATACTTCTCAAACTATTCCACAGAATAGAAACAGAAAGAACGCTAAACAATTCATTCTATGAAGCCACAATTACTCTTGATACCTAAACCACACAAAGACCCAACAGAGAAAGAGAACTTCAGACCAATTTCCCTAATGAATATCGATACAAAAATACTCAATAAAACTCTGGCAAACTGAATCCAAGAACACATCAAAACAATCATCCATCATGATCAAGTAGGCTTCATCCCAGGGCTGTAGGGATGGTTCAATATACGAAAATCCATAAACGTAATCCACTATACAAAGAAACTCAAAGATCAAAACCACATGATCATCTCATTAGATTCTGAGAATGCATTTCATAAAATCCAACACACATTCATGATAAAAATCATGAAAGATAAGGAATTCCAGGCCCATACCTAAACATTATAAAGGCAATATACAGCAAACAAGTAGCCAACATCAAACTAAATAAAGAGAAACTTGAAGCAATCCCACTAAAATCAGGGACTAGACAAGGCTGCCCACTATCTCCCTATCTATTGAATATAGTACTCCAATTCCTAGCTCGAGCAATTAGACAACAAAAGGAGATCAATGGAATACAAATTGAAAAGGAAGAAGTCAAAATATCACTATTTGCAGATGATATGTTAGTATACATAAGTGACCCCAAAAATTCCACCAGAGAACTCCTAAACCTGATAAACAACTTCAGTGAAGTAGCTGGATACAAAATTAACTCAAACAAATTAGTGGTCTTTCTCTACACAAAGGATAAACAGGCTGAGAAAGAAATTAGGAAAACAACATGCTTCAAAATAGTCACAAATAATATAAAATACCTTGGTGTGACTTTAGCAAAGGAAGTAAATGATCTGTATGACAAGAACTTCAAGTCTCTGAAGAAAGAAATCAAAGATGATCTCAGAAGACAGAAAGTTCTCCCATGCTCATTGATTGGCAGGATTAATATAGTAAAACTGGCTATCTTGCCAAAAAGCAATCTACAGATTCAATGCAATTCCCATCAAAATTCCAACTCAATTCTTCACCAAGCGAGAAAGAGCAATTTGCAAATTCATCTGGAATAACAAAAAACCTAGGATAGCAAAAACTATTCTCAACAATAAAAAAACCTCTGGCAGAATCACCATGCCTGACCACAAACTGTACTACAGAGCAATTGTGATAGATAACTGCATGGTACTGGTACAGTGACAGACAGGAATAGAATTGAAGACCCAGAAAGGAACCCACACACCTATGGTCACTTGATCTTTGACAAGGGAGCTAAAACCATCCAGTAGAAAGAAGACAGCATTTTCAACCAATGGTGCTGGCTCAACTGGTGGTTATCATGTAGAATAATGCAAACTGATCCATTCTTATGTCCTTGTACAAAGCTCAAATGTAAGTGGATCATGGAACTCCACATAAAACCAGAGGCACTGAAATTTATAGAGGAAAAAGTGGGGAAGAGCCTTGAGCACATGAGCACAGGGGAAAATTTCTTGAACAGAACAGGAATGGCTTGTGCTTTAAGATTGAAAATTGACCTTATTAGATTGCAAAGCTTCTGTAAGGCAAAAGACACTGTCAATAAGACAAAATGGCAACCAACAGATTGGGGGAAGATATTTACTAATCCTAAATCTGATAGGGGGCTAATATCCAATACATATAAAGAACTCAAGAAGTTGGACTCCAGAAAATCAAATAACCCCATTTTAAAAAATTGGGTACAGAACTAAACAAAGAATTCTCAACTGAGAAATATCGAATGGCTGAGAAGCACCTGAAAAAATGTTCAACATACTTAATCATCAGGGAAATGCAAATCAAAACAACCCTGAGATTCCATCTCACACCAGTCAGAATGGCTAAGATAAAAAACTCAGGTGACAGCAGATGCTGGCGAGGATGTGGAGAAAGAGGAACACACTGTCATTGCTGGTGGGACTGCAAGGTGGTTCAACCACTCTGGAAATCAGGTTGGTGGTTCCTCAGAAAGTTGGACATAGTCCTACTGGAAGATCCAGCAATACCACTCTTGGGCATATATCCAGAAATGTTGCAACTTGTATTAAGAAGTGGAACACATGCTCCACTATGTTCATAGCAGCCTTATTTATAATAGCCAGAGCTGGAAAGAACCCAGATGTCCTTCAACAGAGGAATGGATACAGAAAAATGTGGTAAATTTACACAATGGAGTACTACTCAGCTATTAAAAACAATGAATTCATGAAATTCTTAGAAAAATGGATGTATCTGGAGGATATCATTCTGAGTGAGGTAACACAGTCACAAAAGAACACACATGATATGCACTCACTGATAAGTGGATATTAGCCCAGAAGCTCAGAATACCCAAGATACAATTTGTAAAAACACATGAAACTCAAGAAGACAGAAGATCAAAGTGTGGATACTTTGATCCTTCTTAGAAGGGGGAAAAATACCCATGGAAGGAGTTACAGAGACAAAGTTCACAGCAGAGCCTGAAGGCATGACCATGCATAAACTGCCCCACCTGGGGATCCATCCCACAAACAACCACCAAACCCAGACACTATTGCAGATGCCAACAATAGCTTGCTGACAGGAGACTGATATAGCTGTCTCCTGAGTGGTTCTGCCAGTGTCTGACTAATACAGAAGTGGATGCTCACAATCATCCATTAGATGGAGCACAGGGACCCCAAAGAAGGATCTAGAGAAAGCACCCAAGGAGCTGAAGGGGTTTGCAGCCCCCTAGGAGGAACAATAACCAGTAATTGTAGAGCTCCCTGGGACTAAACCACCAAAGAAAATACATGGAGAGACTCATGGCTCTAGGTGCCGATGTAGCAGAGGATGGCCTAGTCAGTCATCAATGGGACGAGAGGCCCATGGTTCTGTTAAGATTCTATGCCCCATCTTTATATGCCCCAATACAGGGGAACGCCAGGGCCAAGAAGTGGGAGTGGGTGGGCAGGGGAGCAGGGCAGGGGGAGGGGAGAGGGAACTTTCGGGATAGCATTTGAAATGTAAATTAAGAAAATATCTAATAAAAAATTGAAAAAAAAAAAAAGATTCTATGCCCCAGTATAGAGGAACGCCTGGGCCAGGAAGCAAGAGTGGATGGGTTGGGGAGAAGAGGGAGGGGGGAGTAGATATGGAATTTTCAGAAGGGAAACTAGAAAAGTAGAGTAAATAAAGAAAATATCCAATAAAAATGTTAAAAAAAATAAAGTCCTCATGGTATGTGGCATCAGGATCTCATATTTTTCAGTGACAGTGGGTCAAATTGACAGATACAGTTTATAATTTGCTCACTCTATAGAATCATATTAAATTCAGCAAAATTCAGACTAAAATGTCAGACCATATTAAAGCCACTCCAAGTTTTCAAAACAGGAGGATGTGTGAAATCATCCTCCATATATAATTTTCATACCATAAAAGTTCTCCTATGCTCCCTCAGTTATTCTCCTCCTCAGTTATGGGTCTATATCAGTTATGCTGAGACATTAAAAAGGCGAGGAGCCCTTGCTACAGAGCAAAGTTCAAATTTAGGAATGCTTTAAAGATTAATATTACATCTTCCCTATTACCTGGTGTTGTAGAATGCTATCCTCTGAGCACAACAGCTATCATCTGCAATAAAATAGCTGTGGCTACTACCAAGATACTCCTGATTTAAACCTCATTATACGTACACTTTCAATTCTTTGGAACTAATTCAGCCCTATATGGCACAATCCAAGTCATGTTTCATTCTATGAGGGTGTGTATCTTCTTCCCATCCTCCCTTTATCCATTCTGCACCAGTCACCTTAAGTCTCTAACTATAGCCATGCTAATTTTGCTTTATAATTTTGAATATATGTATTTAACTTTTTTCCAACATTTATTAGATAATTTCTTCATTTACATTTCAAGTGTTATCCAGAAAGTTCCCTATACCCTCCCCCTCCCGGCCCTGCTCCCCTACCCACCCGCTCCCACATCTTGGCCCTGGCGTTCCCCTGTACTGGGGCATATAAAGTCTGCATGACCAAGGGGCCTCTCTTCCCAATGATGGCCAACTAGGCCATCCTCTTCTATATATGCAGCTAGAGACACGAGCCCAGGGGGTACTAGTTAGTTCATGTTATTCTTCCACCTATAGGATTGAAGACCCCTTCAGCTCCTTGGGTACTTTCTCTAGCTCCTTCCTTGGGAACCCTGTGTTCCATCTAATAGCTGACTGTGAGCTTCCACCTCCATGTTTGCCAGGTATAGTCTCCCACGAGACAGCTATATCCGGGCCCTTTCAGCACTATCTTGCTGGCATATGCTATAGTGTCTATGTTTGGTGGCTGACTGTGGGATGGATCCCTGGCAGCCGCAGTCATTGGGTCCATCCTTTGGATTCAGCTTCACACATGATCTCTGTAACTCCTTCAATGTGTGCTTTGTTCTTAATTCTAGGAAGGGGTGACGTGTCCACATTTTGATCTTCCTTCTGACTGTGAGTCTGTATGATTATGCATGTGTGTGTGTTCATGCATGTATGCTGTGGCACACTTGTGATAGAGAACATTTTAGAGTCAGTTTTCTCCTTCCATCATTAGGCAGGTTCCAGGAACAGAACTCAGTCTCTAGTCTTGTACAGTAAGCACCTTTACCCACTAAGCCCTCTTGCTGTCCTTGAATTTACTTTTAGTTACAAATACAATGTTAATTCATTTAAACGTTATTAAAACTTGGAGAAATCTCAGATTCCTTTTTGTGTGGCTTACAAACTAATAGGAATTTCTCACCTCTAAGCCCTGCACATGTTCAAGGCCTACTTGGGTTACAGGATGTGTTCAAAGCCAGCCACTTAGTGAAATTCTGTATATAAAAGCTCTAGGAATGTCTACCATGCACGAGACCATAAGATCAAGCCCTACTACTGAAAAAAATGTTTTCTTAGAAAGCCAGAAATTCATAATGTAAAATTTTCTTTAAAAGGCCTTATTGTCTGGTGTGCAAAATATTGTGTTAAAAAGATTCTTTCTGGAAGTCTTGAACTGTGACACTTAAAAGCTGTGACTTAAATCTTTGTGAAAGAATTAATAAGTCCCACTTAGGAGGGAGAAAAAAGCAATCACAAGAGGGGAAGGAGAAAGGAACAGAGGGAGGGAGGGAGAGACCTGGGTGGAAAAGGGGAAAGGGAGGGGAAGAGGGGAACATGATCTAGTACTAGATAGGAGAAAAAGACTGAAGCCCTGTGGGCCAGCAGAAAGAATGGAAACAGGCAACCTCAGGAGGTAGAAGGTTGGGGTGGGGGGGACCCTGGGAAGTGAGAGACTCTCAGGACTAAAAGGGAGGGAGCTTAGATGAAATGCCCAACAGTGAGGAGAGGGAATTGTAGAGCCCACCTCCAGTAGAAAGTCAGGGCATCAAATGAGTGATGGGGTTGCCATACCCCAGTTAAAACTCTGACCCATAATTGTTCCTGTCTGAAAGAACTGCAGGGACAAAAAAAAGAGAACCTGAGGAAAAGGAGGTCCAGTGACAGGCCCAAAGTGGGATACAGCTCATGGGGAGGCCCCAAGACCTGACACTGTTACTAAGGCTATGAAGTGCTCACAAAAAAGGGCCTATCATGACTGCCCTCCAAAGACCCAACAAGCAGCTGAGTCAGATGCAGACATTTACACCCAACCAATGGACAGAAGCTGCTGACCCCTGTGGTTGAATTGGGGAAAAGCTGGAAGAAGCTGAGCAGGAGGGCGACCCTGTAGGAGGGCCAGCAGTCCCAATTCACCAGGACCCCTGAGATCTCTCAAACACTGAACCACCAACTAGGCAGCACACACCAGCTGGTATGAGGTCCCCAACACATACACAGCTGATATGAGGTCCCCAACACATACACAGCTGATATGAGGTCCCCAACACATACACAGCAGAGGACTGCTGGGCTTGGGTTCAGTCAGAGATGATGTACCTAACCCTCAAGAGAATGAAGATCCCAGGGAGTGGAGAGGTCTGGTGGGGTGGATGGTGGTGGGGTACAGGCATCCTCCTGGAGTCAGAGGGTGGGGAGAAGATATGGGATGGGAAACAGTCAGAGAGTGGGCCAGGAGGAGGATAAAATCTGGAATGTAAAAGAAAAAAAGATTAAATAAAAATTTAAAAAAGAATCAATAAGTCTAGGTGATACATTCTAATAATTAAAGCTGAATTTAGAATGAATTCTATAGTGAATTCTATGTTATGTGTGTCACGTGTGTGGTGTATGTGACACATGCTCATACAAATGAATTTGAAGGCCAACAACTGATATCAGGTGCCTTGTTCAATTGCCTTCCACTTCAGATTTGATACATGGTCTTTTCATTGGACCTAGAGCTCACCCTTTTGTCTAGACTAGGTCTGGCTGGCAAACTCCAGGAATTCATTCATCCCCACCTCCTCTGTGCATTTATTGTTTGTTTTCTCCATTATTTATTCACTTTACATACCAATTGCAATACCTCCTTTCCTCCCATCCCCCCTCCACTCACCCCTCCCCCATCCCCTTCTTCTCTGATAAGGGGGAGCACCCCCACTCCCACTCAGGTACCAACTTACCATGGCATATCAAGTCCCTGAAGGACTTGGTACATCCTCTCCCACTGAGGCCAGAAAAGGTGGCCCAGTAAGGGGAACAGGATCCACAGGCAGGCAACAGAGTCAGAGACAGCCCCTGCTCTAGATTAGGGACCCAGATGAAGACCAAACTGAATTATCTGCTGCATATGTGTGAGGGCTGCTAGTTTTTAAGAGCACTGGGGATTCAAATTCATGTCTTTATGTTCATAAACACTTTACCCACCAGGCTATCTCTATAGCCCACCTTTCTGACTTCTAAAAATTTAGTTTTTCCTATGAGATAGTCTCTCTTTACATACCCCTAGCTGTGCTGGAACTTACTATATAGTTGGCCTTGAACTCACAAAGATCCACCTGATTCTACCTCCCAAGCATTGGTATTAAAGGTGTTCAACACTAGAGCTAGTGACTTAAACAATTTCCAGAATTATATCGAAAGAATGTTTTCATAGCATTACTATGAAGGCTTAAAAAAACTAATCAGCTGAAAATCCAGACTATGTTGCTTTCACCACACAGCCTCTAACTGTCTGTGCTAACGAGGCTCATATTTCCTTAGAGGCTGGGACTCAAAGTCCTGCTTAGAACTGAACAACAGCTCATAGATTAGCCACAAACTTGAAACATTCCTTTCACTGTGCACTGCGCTGAGACAGAGTCCATATTGACTGCTCAGTTTCAAGGGAGACTTGCTTGGTTTAATTAAAGATACAAAGAGTTCCTTAGTTTGACCCAAGTATACCCTATCCTTGATATAAAACATATCCCATTAAGAAAAGATCAGACGTATTTTAGCATGATCTTTTACTTGGTCGCTTAAAATCATCCAAGAAATTTCTTTAAAAAAACAAAACAAAGAATTCCACTATTCATTAGAAGTGGGAAACCCTTAACATATTTTTTAAAAATTACTTCAAAAAAGGAGGTCATGTTCTGGTTAAAGAGGATCATGCAATGATGATTAATGCATTATCTAGCCTGAACCTAATTTGTTAATTGAAAAGGAAAGCTAGATTTGGCTCACACTTGAACTTTCCATCTTTGCTATAAACCATGCTCATGTTTTGGAGCTGAAGTCAGGTTTTCTTCCTTTGTAACCTCAAAGAGCAATCTTCCCCGAAATCCTTAAGAAAAAAAAAAATCCCTTCCAGACAATTCATCTTTCTGAATGAGAAAGAAGAGAAGAGATGGCTGTTGAATGAGGTTAAGTAAACGGAGAATCTGTCACATGAAGCAAGTTTAAATCTCAGTAGGAGCAACCCTGCAGGACAAACGGAAGCATTCTGCAGGACAAACGGAAGCATTCTTCTTTGGAAAACATCATTATTTAAACAGTATGTAATGACATCCTCCCTAGAGACATCCCCTGTGAGGGACAAGCTACTTGCTCAGAAGTCAGTTTCTAGGCTTCAAGCATAAGAACGGTAGCTCTGCCCAAACTGAAACGTAAGTTTTCCTTGTGCAAAATATTCAAATTAGAACCATGAAATGGTACTCACAGGACTTTCTCAGGGTTTGAATCTTTGATACCTACTGCTGTTTCTCTGAACATAAAGGCCTAGGCAGAGGCAAGACTGCTATTATGCTTAGCTCCATAAATCAGTGAGCATGCCCTTATTCCAAAAATGTATGCTCAATCCATTTCCATTTTCAAGGGAGAAATTTATCAGCCTCAAATACACTATATGTAAGATGATTTATGCTTTCAGTCCAAGTATAACATTTTCTTCTGCTCAAGCAGAAACTGTGGGCTGCATGTCCAGCATTCTCTGCTGCTGTTAGCCCCTGAGGACGGGATTGCACCCAATTACAGACATGTTTTACTTAGGCTAAGCAGACTTTGGATTCTGTGTTAACTGTTTGAAATATGCTTAGACAAGAAGAATATAAAGAGTGAAATTATGTTTTTCAAAAATCAAGTGAGTTTAATGAATGCATAGTAAAATGAAGTTCTCTCTTAGAAGATTGTGGAAAATATAAATGCACTTTGAATTTAATGGAACACAGAGGAAGCACACCAGGGCAGGAGAGATCATAATTATGGTTGGTTTATTTAGCAAAATAAACTTGAAGAAACTTTTCTAGTTAAAAACATCAGAATCACACCAAAACTTTAGTTCTATATTCTTTGGTATTGAGTTTCAAGATATAAAATAGTTTATTTTGAAAACTTTAGCCTTTGGGTCTATAAACATTTTACATAAAGGAGAATATGAAATTACCTGTTATTGTATTATTTATCAAAAAGCCACAAATACCATTCCTGCATTGACCAACATCATCAAAAGGATGTTCATTCTTACATGTTTCCATTTTTAAAAATTTCAGTTCCTTTATGATCTTCTGCTATCATTTTATTATGTTATTTGAAGTTTCCAGGTCTTATAATCACAATTCCCATTATTTATATTTTAACAGCCTGTATTGCTTGGAATTATGTGTCTCCATATGTTCCATAATACAGAATCTGGAAACTTCTAACAGAATTAAATTAATGATAATAAAGTCCAATTCATTTTTTCTTTATAGTAACAGAAAGATGATGTAAAAAAACGGGCATTTTTTGACTCTTGTAATAGAAACTGGTCAGCCAAACATTCCCAGAAACACAAGGGGACAGCCACGGCTATTCTTACATCTTAGGTACATCCTTTGTGTGTCTAGTTCAGAGCTTTCTATACCCCCACATTTTGTATGTAAAAACAACTTCTCCTAAATTTGCTCAAATAAATCTGGGGGAGAAATTATAACAAATTAGGAAATATATGCATATATTTCATGACCTCTAGTGATCATGAGAGGCTCGTGGCTTTGGCGCTAGCACTGAGATTGAGAACAGGAGGAATACAACCATAATAAGACACAGCTATCTATTAGGAGGACCGCATAAAGACACCTTTGGCCATGGAGGCTCTGAGCCCTCTGGAAATAAGTCAGTTGCATTGCCAACATGACAAAGAAGATGGCAATGTTCAGAATCAAGAAGAGTCTGGTGTACGAGGCTGACAGTGAAGGTGCTTTGTTGTGACTTGTCACCATCCGCACCTGTCCAAAGCCACCTTTCATGGAATCCTCATTTTTATGCTTCTCATATGTGACATCAGCAAAATCCAAAAGGTCTTTCATTTCTTCATCCTCATCTATGGGCTCTTCTTTCTGTGCTAAAATCTGAGCTTTCTGTCGAATCTTCTTCTCATTAACTTCAATCTGTGCAAAAATATCAGGGACCGTATCCACAAACTTGTAATGCTTACTGGCCCTTCTGCTTTTCTTTGACTTGCCTCGCTGCTGCCGCTGTTGCTGGGATATAGCAAAAATCCTGTCAATGGCCTCCTCTGTCTGTCTCTTATCTGAAAACCTCAGTAGGCGCTCAGCAGTCTTTCTAAAGCTAGCTGTGTTCTGGACTCGAGATAGGATCTGCTTCTCAAGCAGCTGGAACACGGGCTTAAAATGCTGCAGATTCTGTTCCACGATAGCAGCATAATCTTTCACTTCAGGGACAGTGGTGCTTTTGATGGCTGAACTCTGGTCAAACAGAATTTTCTGATGATCTGCAATGACCTGTGCAAAAGCAGAATGTCCCGTGTTCTCACCTGTCCACAGGTAAGTTGCATAGGCATGTTCACTGGTAGTTATGAACACATCCAGCCGCTGAGGGTCTCCATGGATGCTGAAGCTCTGGACATCCACAGATGGCCCTATGAAGAGGTAAGCTGCCCTGGTGATGGGACTTCGAAGATGCATGGTGACATTCACATAATTTGTCCCATTGTAGGGATAACCCCGAGGATACATCACTGAGGCAAAGGTTGCTTTTTCACTATAACCAGTATCATCCATCCAGTACATTTTATAGAGACCGTCTCGCTGCCGGATGAGAGCCCCATGGACCCCATCTACTACTGTCTCCTCAAAAGGGACATCCACATTGTGGAAGAAACTTGCTGCTGTCTCCAGCGGGCTCTCCTCTCCCAGGTGTATCTGGTCTACAAGAAGGAGAAGCTGTGGGTGGAGGAGAATGAGATTCCGTTGAATGTGCTTCAGGTTGAGCATGGGATTATATGCTCCTACGCCTTCTCCTCGGATAAAAACAACCCCATCCTTTTCATCTGCTGCGATTACTCTCCCCTGACAGCTGGCTGCCAGGTCATGCTTATACTTTGACCATTTTGATGAACAATCTTCTGTGACCTGACCCTCCCAGGGAGAAAAGCAACTCTTTGACACAGCTGGAGAAAACATTAGAACATTGTTAAAGAAGGTGTACTTTGGCCCATAGAGGGCCTCAGTAATGAATGGCACACCATTGGGGGCAAAAGTGAAGGAGTTTTGGTCAGGATGCTCATGTCCTGCATTGAAATTTCTCCATCCTTTGATCCAGTCTTTATATTTGTTTCTATGGACAATGTCATATATTGCACGCCCCCCAAGTTTTCCTGACTTGAAGGAAAGAAATGACCTGTTGATTTCTGCAGGTAGTGCACTTCCATAAGTCACAACACCCCAGTCCTCAAAGTAATGCAATGTTGGGGTGCCAAAATCTGGAGGTGGAACTGGTTTCAAGCTGGCATCATACCTGAAGGGAATAAATTTTTAAAAATTAAATGGTTTCCTGATGAAAGTAAAAAGAACTCACTAGAACTATGGTGCCACATGGTAATATGGTTGCAATACACAATCTACAGATGCTACCCAGGGCAGGGCAGAATATCTGGGACGTGTCACAAAACACTCTCAGATCAACATACAGCAGGCCGAGCACTGGGGACCTCATGGAAACACACTGTGTACCCCATGTTACTGGGCTGAAGATGAAAACAGTTTCTGCCACTAACTTCTACTTGGATATTCTTTACTAGGCAACTTCAGAGTTGCCATCCAGATTCCTGGGGCTCTTAGATTTAAACATTTCATCGCAATTCTAGTCAACAGGTTCCTACTCTAGAGAAGCCCATGTTAGGCTCTGGATCAGAACATCCAGCTGGACTTGCAGGAAAGAGCTGTTCTACAGGAACTGAGGATCAGTCTGGAATTTGTTCCTGTGTCAGACGTTTCCCCTCTAAAACTATTAGAACATGGTAGAACTTCACAGAGGAGACACAATGTACTGTAAATAGCATGCCAAAAAAATATAAATGGGTCAAATTGTAAGAAACAAACATTGACACATTTAAAACTGTGGCCTGCTAAGCCCAGAACCAAAGGTTTTGCTTTGTTTTAACTTGTGGTCAGAAATGGCTTATTTTTATTTATGCTCAATGTTCATTGATATAATTTGATATTTAACACAAAATGCTACAGCAGTGAAGAACACAGATGATTATTTTTGATAAGCTAGAACAACTGCCTTGAAAAGGCCTCATGACTAGGAAGAGGAGGTAGACTGATCACTAGCTCATACTGTTTCCTAGTGAGCCAATTACCCAGAGTTGAATTGGTCTTACTGGTGTTTGGTTTTCTCCACTTACAGAGTCTCAGTGTCAGAAATCAGAAATCTTCTTTGTACTGAAGACTAGTATAGTAGTTGCTTAATTAACGTAACATAACAAATATACATAAAACTAAATGACCATCTTCTCAGCTTTTAATAGGTTTGAATATTCTCACAAAAGCACATTTTAAACTTCAGATGTAGCATTAATCTAACTCCTATAGCTAGCTCTCTAGAACTCTCTTAGTTGCTTATTTATGCATAAATGAAAAGGCATTTGTGTAATTACTTGCATACTCTCTGAAAGAAGCAAAGAAATACTTACATATAATGCCTTAAATTCTTCTGTGAAAGGAGTTTTACAATGCTGGTTAAATGATAGACAATTACTCTATAATATTTTTCTCCTTAAACTCCAGGGAGAATGTGTGTGGAAATAAAGTCAAGAATTCTGAAAATGCTAATTTGGGGGTTGAATACGATGTGAATTCAATCTTTTCAAAACTCAGCAATTAACCGTCATTTTAACTTTAATTTACTTCATGCCAACATACTTGGCAATACTTAAAAAAAATGGGACCCAAGTTTCTTTTAGGCTTAAAAGATTACAACAAAAAGAATTACATGGTCTTTTTATTATCAAAGTGAACCTGTCAGTTACTGTGAACACATTGAACAGCTGTGAAACTTGGAAAAAGCTATGCCTTTAGAGGATTATAATGCTCCATTTACCAAGACAAAATAAAATATTTTACTACTTTTTCAAGGGGTGTGATTATCAGATCAATCCAGCCAAAACTGTGAGCCTTTTCTTTAAACAATGTAAGAAATGAATGATATAAAATCAAAACAAAGCAGGTTCATTTATGAAATAGTCCAAGCTTAGGATATCTCTAGTATAAGAAATGCAGATGGCAATTAGATCATCAACACTGTTTCTAACAGAGGTTTAGACATTGTTAATTATTAAATTAAAAGTGTATCTACTTAGGTGTTATGGAGAGAGGATTTGTTTGTTTTGTGGAAAAGCACAGTGCATAGTATAAACCTGGATACCAATTCATTGGAAAGCCAGCTCAACAATGTCATACCAGAGAAATTCTGTGTGGAGAGTGCACCAGCGCTGCCCTTTGGATGGTGTACCTGGACCTTCCACTACACGGTTCTTTCTGATTTGGTCAGCCAGCCAGTTTCCACTCCCGTTACGCATGACAAATTTATCCAGGAACACTAATTGACTTTCTGGACCATAAAACCAGTTGTAATTTGAGTCTGCAATGGCTACAGTTCTCTGAAACCCTGTGGGCAGAAAAAGTTTGAAAAGATTGAATTTAAAACTGTATATTACTAGAATAGTCCAAACAATGATCATCCTGTCTATTTTAAAATTACAATAAATAGTTTATCTTAGATAAAAGTAAACAAATCTGTGACATTCGTGCCCTGTGCCATACTGATTTACCATAAATGCCTTGAAAGCTAGTATCTGTTGTTGGTAACAGATGTGGCACACACTGGCCCCCTTCCTCACTCTCAATGCCCATGCTATGAATGATTAAGCTTGTATCTAGGACAGACACCATCTTCTGCAGATGTAGCCCTGAAGCTGTAATGAGCACTAGGATTTTCTGCACCTCAACTCGAATTCTAGGCCAAGCTAAGAATGTAGGGTACTCAGTCCCACAACATCCAGAGGAAGCTTAACTCTCAGGTGCTCTAACATGCCCAGGATTACAGGTGAGGAGGCCATAACATCTGCCCCAACACCCGGAGTAACTGGCATCCCCAGGATACAGGATCCCCACCCCCACCCTGCCCTCCACCCCATCCAGCCAGTGCCATGAGTTCCTTCTGGTCTGAACCTACACTTTGAGCTGCTCTGCACCTACTCCTATAACACCTAGAGGGAGCGCAATTCCCAGGTGCTCTGAACTGCCCAGGATCACAAGATCACAGAGGAAGCTCCACTCCCAAGAGATTGGACAAACCCAGGAGCACTGGGGCTCTGACACACTAAAGATCACAGCTGAGGCCACAACATCTTTCCCAACACCCATCATAACTGGAACCCCCTCAGGAACCACGGAAACACAAACCCCCACCCAGCCAGAGGCATGGGATGGGTTCCTTCCAGCTTGCACCTGTGCCCAGAGCAAACACTGACTCCCCACCCACCCCTGCAACACCCAGAGAGAGAGCTTGACTCCCAGGATCTCTGACACAACAGGATCTCAGGAGCTAGGTCACACCAGGATTTCAGGGTCCCAGAGGCAGCTTGAAGCCCAAGAGCTCTGGCATACCCAGGATCTCAGGATCCCAGGATCCCAAAATCACGTGTTCAGAGAGACAGCTGAACTCTGAGGAGTTCTGACACAACCAGGATCACAGGAGGGACAGGCTCCAGTCAGAGAACAGTGAGGGCAAGTAGCACTAGAGATGGTGAGAGGCAAGCACAAGAACATAAGCAACAGAAACCAAGGCTACGTGGCATCATCAGAACCCAGTTCCCCCACGACAGCAAACCATAGATAGCCCTATTCCACCAGAAAAGCAAGTCACTAAACCCAGACACTATTGCAGATGCCAAGAAGTGCTTGTTGACAAGAGCCTGCTATAGCTATCTCCCTGAGAGGCTCTGCCAGAGCCTGACAAATACAGAGATGGATGCTTACAGCCAATCATTGGACTGAGCATGTGGGGTCCCAATGGAGGAGTTAGAGAAAGGACTGAAGGAGTTGAAGGGGTTTGCAACCCCATAGGAAGAACAACAACATCAACCAACCAGACCCCCCAGAGCTCTCAGGGACTAAACTACCAACCAAAAGTTCACATGGAGAAACCCATAGCTCCAGCCACATATGTAGCAGAGGTTGGCCTTTGTTAGGCATCAATGAAAGAAGAGGTCCTTGGTCCTGTGAAGGCTCAATGCCCCAGTGAAGGGGAATGCCAGGGCAGGGAGGTGGGAGTGGGTGGGTGGGTGGGTGGGTGGGTGGGTGGAGGAACACCCTCATAGAAGCAGAGGAAGAGGGGGATGGGATAGGAGGTTTCTGGAGGGCAAACTGGGGAAAGGGGATAACATCTGAAGTGTAAATAAAGAAAATATCCAATTTTAAAAAAAGAAGAATGTAGGGTGCTTCAGTTTGGCTTCCAATAGAGTAAAACTTAAGTTGTTTATAAGGGTGAAGACCAAAACTGAATTCCCGGGAAAGCTTCTGTTAATACATACTGCCAGAATTAAAGAAAGAAAGAAAAAAAAAGCAAGATTCAGAGTCAGGTATCATTACTGCAGTTAGGGAAGAAAACCAAAATCAAATTCAAATATCATAGAGCAGAAAGGAAGAAAACCCTGTACCAAACAAGAATAATCATTACTGTAATATCAGAGAGGGGCGTGTGTGGAGTAGTTGAGAATAAACTGAAAGAATAAAATAAAAATAGAATCTTTTCTAAAATGCTACCATGAATGTATTTATAGTTAGCAATTTGATTTCTAATAGCTGAATGAGCAATATTCTAGTATAATTATATTATAAAATATAGTATGTCACAACTCATACTACAAGTTTCTTTAAATAGGGGGACATATTCCTCTTTAAATCTTAAATTGCCCATTACAATGCCTAGCTTAGTAGAGATGCTCCTTAAGTTTGTTGCATTAATAAGCACAATAGCTGAGGCCCCCTTAAATGTACTCTGACTGTCTTTCCTAGCAAAAGAAATAAATGACCAGGAGAAGGCTTGTGGTTAGATCTCAGCTTAAACTACAAACACTTAGACCTCCTTGAAGTCCCTTCTTTTAGACAGTCTTTGATTATTAAGAAGAACTACATACTACACTTCTTTTTAAGTCTAAAAATAAGCATTTGAGTTCCCAGAGTAGGCCTAAACTGACTCTTTAAACAGAACATAAAGACTTAAATATTGGATTCTTTGTTGTATTCTAGAATCACTGTCTTTAGTTTTATTTCCTGTTGCTGAACAAAAGGAATATAATGGAGAAAGCGCTTATGAGGATCACAATTTCTGGATACAACCTATTATTGTAGAAAAGTCAAGGCAGCAAGAACTCAAAGCAGCATGTCAATTGAATTCATAGTCAGAAGCAGAGAACAGTGAATTGATGTATGTATACTAATGGTCAGCTACATTTCTCCATTCATGTAGTCCAGAAGCCCTTTCCTAGGGAATGGTGCCACCCACGGTGAGCAGATGATTTAATCATGACAATTAATTACCACA
This sequence comes from Mus minutoides, assembly GCA_902729485.2. Lineage (NCBI taxonomy): Eukaryota > Metazoa > Chordata > Mammalia > Rodentia > Muridae > Mus > Mus minutoides. The sequence goes on from LR751292.1 coordinate 44,537, forward strand.
GACATGTTCACACATCATCCTAATCTAGATAATCCTTCTTTGAGACTCTTAGCATTGTATCAAGCTGACAAAACTGTTATAGTTTAAATATGAAATGTCCACCACAGGCTCATGTGTTTGAACACCCAGTCCACAGCTGGTATCAGTGTTTGGAGAAGTTATGGAAGTTTTAGGAGTCTTGCTGGTAGAAGTATGATACTGGGGGACAGACTTTGAGACTTTATAGCCTGGCCAAGCTTCCTGCTCTCTCTTTCTCTGGTTCCTATATACAGACACGATTTGTTCAGCCAACTTCCCCCTTCTGTTGTCAAGTCCTCCTATCCTGTTGCCATGTCTTTTCTGTCATGATGGATTGATCCCTCTGTAATTATTATAAGCTAAAATACCTTCTTCTTTTCTAAGTAGCTATTTGTCAGTGTATTTTATCATAGCCACAGAAAAGAAACTAGGACATCAGAATTATAAAAAATTGTATTTCCCAAGGGAAGAAAATCTACCCTGATGAAAATTTACTTCCTAAATTTTCTGATCTTAGTCTTGCTTTATAAATAAGGAGAATTATAAAGATGTCTTAGAAATGAGTAAGTTAGCAAATCATATAAATAATTATACACATTTTTAGATATACAACAAGATAGGAGATTATCACTAAAGTTTCATAGCATTTTGTTTTGTTCTCTGTATTCTGTAACATATATTATAATATTTAATTATATATAGTGGTATTTTGTGTGTATTACTTTTTTCTTTATAGGATGTTAGGGATTGATTAAAACCAGGGTCTTATATATAAACATGTTTAGCTAGCATTCTACCACTGAACTACATACTGGCTTAGTAAAACACTCAAAGAAAACACTAAGCTTCAAATACTATATATATATATATATATATATATATATATATATATATATATATATATATATATTCTACTATTTATTTCAAATCTGTACAGTTTGAATAAAAAAGCTTAAAACTCAAATCTACAATAGTCTTAAACACAGATCTCAGAAAAGGAAGGGAAATGCAATCATTAATGCTTATATCTTGTTTAGGTTCATGAAAACAAGTTTATGGCTATCAAGTTTAAATACATAATGGAAGTGCTATGGCAGGAGAGAAATGATACTTGATCCTTTATATTCCAAATAAAATACTGAAACTGCAAATCTTCGTGTGCGCTCCCAAAATTTTAATGTCTTAAAATTTTCTTGGATAAAAAAGAAACTTGCATCTCAGTAGACAAGCCTCCCCACCCTATCCCCAAGCTCATTTCTTTGTCAACTCTAGCTCATATTCACAGTCAGAAATGATGTTTTCCCGTTTCACAATACCTGGCAAGATGGTCCTATACATAAAGGCAAAGTGTTGCTTAAGCCATGGATGGCCAAAGTGGTTGATGTCAAAGTGCCTCTGAACAAGAAACATGTACTGGAACAGGGATCTAGTGGTATAGCTGCCGTATGCAACTCCTTCATAGAGAGAGCCATCCGTCACCTCTCGCAGCAAGACCAGAGACTTCTCCATGATGCTTAGAACTTGCTTGGTCCATAAGTAGGCCTCCTGAAGGTACCCTGAAAGATGAAAATGATGACTAAAAACTAAAACAGAACATGACTAAAAATATGTTTATATGTTTTACACAAAACTCTACAATGAACCTGAACAGAGTATAAGATTACAAATCACACATTTTTTTTTTAGTTATTTTCTTTATTTACATTTCAAATGCTATCCTGAAAGTTCCCTATACCCTCCCCCCGCCCTGCTCCCCTATCCACCCACTCCCACATCTTAGCCCTGGCATTCCCCTGTACTGGGGCATATAAAGTCTGCATGACCAAGGGGCCTCTCTTCCTAATGATGGCCAAGTAGGCCATCTTCTGCTACATATGCAGCTAGAGACACGAGCTCTGGGGGTACTGGTTAGTTCATATTGTTGTTCCACCTATAGGGTTGCAGACCCCATCAGCTCCTTGGGTACTTTCTCTAGCTCCTCCATTGGGGGCCCCAAATCATACTTTTTTTTTTTTTTTTTTTTTGAGACAGGGTTTCTCTGTGTAGCCCTGGCTGTCCTGGAACTCACTTTGTAGACCAGGCTGGCCTCGAATTCAGAAATCTCCTGCCTCTGCCTCTCGAGTGCTGGGATTAAAGGCGTGTGCTACCACACCCGGCTAAATCATACATTTTAATGCTCTTATTTGTCAACATGATAAATAACACCCTTTCCTACTTTGTCCATGATGTGTAGGTTAAGAAGTTTTAAAACATTTACTACTAAGCTATTAAATACTATTTGATATGTATATTAAAATTTTACTATTAGATATTAAGATTAGCAAATATTAAGTATTTACTATGAAATATTAAGTATTACTAGCAAATAGGCCATTTACTAGTTAAATAAAGCCTTCAGTGAGAACCAAGTAATTATTCAATTTTTAATAAACTAAACTTACTCTCTCTCTCTCTTTCTCTCTCTCTCTCTCTCTCTCTCTCTCTCACACACACACACACACACACACAGCATCACAACTTGCATGGAAATTTGGTATATGCTTTCCTAAAAAGTTCTTAAATATGGGATTTTTTGTTTTTTGTTTTTCTGGTTTTTGGTTTTTTTGGTTTTATTTATTTATTTATTTAATAATTTTTTTGTTTATTTATTGGAAGGTCATCACTTTTCCAAACTTCTTACATCATAATAATCCACAAAAATACTATAAATGCTAAGGACACTTTCCTTAGCCTGTCCCATCACGGGAGAAAACTCTGATTCTTCTGTGCTTTCAGATTCCACAGAATGATCAGGTAGAAATTTAATAGTGACAAGAATCAGCTAGGAAATCTAAGTTTGCCAAGGGCGATCCTTGTGACTGAGTACGTATTCCTTCACAGGATTGCATTGTTTAATTTTTCCACTGAAGATTATGTTCACAAAATCCTTAGATAGAGAAATGTGAGCTTTCCAGAACTCTCACACTTAAGTAACAGCAACTTCTCTTGTTACAGTCTGTACAGCACTGAAGAGAACCTTATTAGTCCTTTCAACAAGCTGTTTTATCCCTTATTGTTCCCACACTACCGAACAGCTGGCTTATTCCAGGCCTTGGGTCCATGACTCAAAATGAACAGAGTCTAATCTGAGCCTAAAGGTTGGAAGCCCTGCTTGTTTTCGTGGCTCATTTTAAACACACACAGTGACAGAAAAAGGTTGAGCTTACTGCCTTCTACTATGGTGGAGCCTGGTACTTACTCTATAAGCCTGTGTGCCCTGTCTCTGCTGATCACATTAGCACAGGACTGCTAGGCAATGGGCTAGCTTGCCAGGTCACAGTGACTCCAGGTCCCAGCATACACCATGTCCCTCAGGCCCAAAGGATCATCTTGCCCTCACACTCTGTGGTACAGAGGTGGCAAGTGTTGTCTGGTTCTTGCTACGACACAGCTCCAGCCTTTCCAGCAGTTCTCCTTACCTATAGTCACTCTTCTTCCTGTGTTCTCCATCTCCAGCCAGAGTGATGTGGCCAGCACCTACAGCCTGGCTATCACTCCACTGATACCACACTACCTGGTTTTCCCTCTATGTTCTTTCACTAGCTATCACTCCAATGACTACCAACATATTCTGCAGTCTGGAAAACCATCACTATAATATTCAAGCTGTCAGTTGAAGTTGTTCTTCTGAGACCTGATTACAAGTGGTAGCTAGCAGACAAAACAGGGAGAAAGCTAGATATGGCAAGATCTTGCTGGATAATCAATAAAGTGTTAATTCTTTCACTTTTTTCTCCTTCTTTCTCTCCTTTGTTCCTTTTGGGACTGAGCACAGAGGCTTGCACATGCTAGAAAGACCCTACCACGAACCTACATTCCCAGCCATATAAAATGCTTACAGGCAAAATAAGGCTTCAGTCATTCTCGATGTTCCGATGATATATTTAGTCTTCTAATATTTAATATCTAACATTCCAAGGATATATTTAATATTCCAATGATATATTTAATATTCTAATACTAGGAAGACCCTACTACTAACCCACATTCCAAGCAAAATAAAATGCTTACGGGAAAAATAAGGCTTCAATGACATAACAACAAGAAGTAACGATGCAAACGACAAAACCTGCTTCCAACTCTGACCCGAATGATCTAGACTAGGTGTTCCGACGGATTGTATGTGTGTGTGTCTGTGTGTGTGTTTGAGCAGAGGCAGTTGTATTTGGTTCATCCACCTGCGTGCTAGGAATATACACTTTCAAATTTAAAACCTACTAAGCTTTTAAAAACTTCCTTTTTTTTTTTTTTTAGGTTGACGGTCTTCCACTGTCAGAATTCTCCCAAAAAAATTAGTGCTTATCACTGATCCTGTGCTGCAGGGTTTTGGTCTGGAACAGTTATTAGCCAGATTTAGGAAACCTGTAGGCTAATAGAACTAGCTGGCATTTTAAAAGTGACATGTCCTTAGTTACCTAAAAGATGCCCTGAATGCAATTTCATCTGTAGCCTTAATTTGAATTCAAGTATTAACATGTACCTAAGAACAGTGAGAAACAATGCTGTTTCTCCCATGGCAGCTATGACTGACAGTGGCTTGGGCAATGCTCTGATAACATGTTAGAATAACATACACACCTTGGTTCATCAGAACGAGACTTCCAGTGAGTAAGGCCATGCAGTTGGTGGGCTGGTGGTTGTGCAAGTACTGGAACCCCCATCCTCTTCTATAGGAAGTTTCATACATATAGCCCGAGGCATTGGCAATCACTTCCAGGAATGTCTCCTGCTGTGTCTTGCTTAGGTAGTTGTATAAGAAGTCATATGCAGTGGCAAAACCCACCAGGGAGTGCGCAAGTGGAACTTCATCCCAAGGCGCATCTTTCACCAACCTGCAACAAAAAAATAACCCAGAACTGAGTGCAGGCCTCACACCTTTCACCACTCTTTACAAAGCATGCAAATGAATACGGAATCCAAGAGGTCTAGGCACACATAAAAGACGTTAGGCTCCAGCACCAAGTTGGCCTCATGTGAGGACTACAGAGTTCACAGTGCTCTCTCACAGGCTTCACATTACATCAAGACTCCTAAGACTTATTTTTTCCTTCTTTCCTTCCTTCCTTCCTTCCTTCCTTCCTTCCTTCCTTCCTTCCTTTCTTCCTTCCTTCTTGGTTTTTCAAGACAGGGTTTTTCTGTGTAGTCCTGGCTGTCCTGGAACTCCCTCTGTAGACCAGCCTGGCCTTGAACTCAGAGATCTATCTGTCTCTGCCTCCTGAGTGCTAGGATTAAAGGTGTGCATCACCATGACCTGGTTAGATTTTCCATTCTCTATGAGAGGTATAAGAAACTATTCCAATGCATAAGGAATGGAGCATGCGATGGCAAGGCAACTTGGTGCTCACCCCCTCCTTTTCTAAGGCTGTTCTTAAGGATGCCTTGAGAAAACAACTCAACAAGCATACTGGATATCAGTTCCAATATGGACGTCAGCTGGTCGGCATGAAGGTGTGGTACAACACCATAGTCTAGACAGAAGTACAAGGTCAACCATGAAGAGAAGAGAGGCTCAAACATCGATGAGACTGACTGGGCAATGAGGAGAAGTGATCTTGATGAGGCCTCCTTACCTGGTCACCCTATCAGAATTTCAATGCTCCTTCAAAATGAAGTTCTATCCCCGTTGCTTTTCTGATTACAGTGTGTGAAGTGTGAGTGTTTGTGCGTGTATACACATGTGCGTTGGATGCCCAACCAGATCTGTGTGTGGCACAGATGACGCTCAGTAAATAGGAACTGATGAATTTCGATGATAATGATGTGGTTACAAAACCAGTAACTTGGGAGGATCTTGGAATGTATAACAATCTCACCATTCCAGTTAGCTGTCCTAGTACTATAACCTGGTACTAAAAAGACAAAGATGGATGAGTTTCTTATTCATTTAGTCACATTAAAAAAATGTTGCCTTGCTGGGAAGTGGTGGCTCATATCTTTAATCCCAGTCAGTACTCAGGAGGCAGAAGCAGGCAGATCTCTCTGAGTTTAAGGCCAGCCTGGTCCACATGGTTCCAGGATATCCAGGCCTATACAGAGAAACCCTTTTTTGAAAAGCCATAGATAGATAGATAGATAGATAGATAGATAGATAGATAGATAGATAGATAGAATATGCCCATCTGCAGCTTGTCAGCATTGCACTGCTTGTAAGCAAATTACCTGATTCTAGAAACAAAACACAAGACTATGCTCTTGTCAGAGATTGGTGACAGGTGTTTTACTGTCCCATAGTGACTGGTGAGCTGCCCAGCTCCTTGTCATTGCACCATGTTATGATAAATCTATAAATAATAGCAATGTATACACCTAGCCACAATGGCCCTGATATCAGTATCTTGCTATCACCTGTCACACCTGTGTAAGCAATTATTTTATTGTTACAAATATTACACAAGATAAAATTCCTGATTTTTGTAAAATATTGCAATGACAATTTCTTTTAAATTGTCTAGGTCCTGGACATTTAGTTTGTTCCTTTCGAGCAGTTTCTGACTCAACAAAACATGCCAATAGATAAAGAATTGATCTATTTATCTTTTTTCAAAGCTATCCTGTAATAGCTGCATGTCTAGAAGTTTACCTAAATCAACAGTTCTCAACCTGTAGGCCAAGACCCCCCTGAACAGGGGTCACATAGCAGATATCCTGCATATCAGATATTTATATTATGATTCATAACAGTATCAAAATTCCAGCTATGAAGTTGCAAAAAATAATTTTATGGTTGCAGGTCACTACAGCATGAGGAACTGTATTAAAGGGCCGCAGCATTAGCAAGGTTGAAAGCCAGTGATGTAAATCGTTCCCCTATACAATCTTGTCTGACCTCGGCTACTTTTATGGTCACAGAAACTAAAAGAAGTTTGCTCTTGTGGGAGGGAGTAACCATGAGTGGGGCAGTGAGGCAGATATAATGTGAATAAGTTAAATTAATTAATTAATTATTTAAAAAAACAAACAAAAAAAACCCCCAGAAAGTTTGCTCTTAGCCCATGGATGAAGCAGAGAAAAGCTCTAACTCAAAGTGATCAGAGCAGTGGTTAATGAATTTAATGAGATGTCTAACTGGGGAATCATTAAGAAAATAACAATTTTCTTTCACTTTAGAATATATTTATATTTATATTATTTATACATTAACTGATCTTCTGGGCTGAGTCAAAGCCTATTATCTAAATATGGGTATTCAGGTGGAGTTGATTGCCTCTTCATGCAAACCACATATATTACAATTTCCAGCTTTGCCCTCTTTATACTACAGGGAAAATTAAAGACTTTTTGAAGGAATGCAGACTCCTTCCAGATGTCAAAGTTTCCCCTTACCATTTACAACTCTCACCGCACTAAATATCAATAGCAATGATTTTAGAATAAGTTTTCCAGTTGGTGTTAGAAACATTAACTCTTTCTTTCTGAACTCACATTTTAACTATTGTCAAGTGGATAATAAATGTCATTACAGGGATCGTGACACTTTAGTAGCCTGCTACAAAAAGCAGCCAGTTGGTGCTGGGTCCAAGCACATAACACTCTCCTGATGAAATTGGAGGAACACACAAGATTCACTTTCATATTCAGACCAAGTCAGTCTGAAAACAAAGGACAACAAACACTCAAAAATAATGACAGCATGATACTATAGTCATGGACAAAAAAAGCCTGTTTAAGGGTAACATATAGCAAACAGAATTGGGTATAAAGGAGAATTAAAAGCTCATTGCCATAGTCTGTGGATTTCATACTGCCACTAATTTTTATGGGAGTTTTTTTTTTTTTTTTTTTTTAGTATAGAAACAAGGAAAAATATCCATAAATATGTGGGCAGATTACTGAAATACTTTTCAAGCACACATCTGTGAAGCCATCATATTCTTCATGCCTGACAACTTAGAAAGCAGACACACCACATGGCAGTGGTAGGACATGTCTTTAAATCCAACACTCAAGAAGCAGAGTCAGGTAGATTTCTGAGTTCTAGGCCAGCCTGGTCTACAGAGTGAGTTCCAGGATAGCTAGGGCTACACAAAGAAACCTTGTCTTAAAAACTCAAAAGAATTAAAAAAAAAGAAAAGAAAGCATACATATAAGGTTTGTAAGAATATAAAAACCAGGCTGGGCAGTGGTGGCACTTGCCTTTATTCCCAGCACATGGGAGGCAGAGGCAGGTGAATTTCTGAGTTCAAGGCCAACCTGGTCTACAGAGTGGGTTCCAGGACAGCCAGGGCTACACAGAGAAACCCTGTCTCAAAAAACCAAGAGAGAGAGAGAGAGAGAGAGAGAGAGAGAGAGAGAGAGAGAGAGAGAGAGAGAGAGAGAGAGAATATGAGAATATAAAATAAGTACCCTCCTTTATAAATTACTTTTGCTCTACATTTTTCCTAAAAGTCTTTATTACTATTACTAGAGCTCAGTGGCAGACGACTTCCCTGGCATGTGTGAGCACAGGGTTAGAGAAAAAGAAAGACAGAAGGCATACGTATCTTTCTAAACTTTAACAGCCTAATAAGATCAAATTTTTGTTATAGCAATTTTATATGCTTTCCAAATTATCAATTATGTACAGAAGGCAATCTACCAAGTTTACATTGCTTCAAATTTCACAAATTACTTAATTACATAACCAACAAAACACACACACACACACACACACACACACACACACACTACGTCTCAAAATCAGCTTATTAGGATGTTTATCAAAAACATAGAAAACCGGGACCTGAAACAAGGAAGACAACATGAGAGAAAACAAACAAGACATTTGCAGCCCATCAGAGCTAGTGTTTAAGGGATCCAACGCAAGGCAAAGACTGTTGCTGTAGCTGTTCCTTAAGAGTCAGCCATTAAGAATACACCTTAAAAATGTCTTGCTTTGGAGATGGGGCAAAGATGGCTCAGTGGGTCAAGTGCAATTTAAGGATCTAAAGTAGGGTCCCCAGCTCCCTAAGAAAAAAAGCCTAGCAAGTGCACATTTACATCCTTAGTACAAGTGGAGCAGAGAGGTGGATCCCTGGAGATCACTAGCCATCTGGTCTAGCTTAAATGGCAACCTCTACGGTCAATAAGAGACCCTATCTCAAAATAACAATAACAATAAAAACAACAATAATAAAAATGATATAGAAAATTATGAAAGAAAATATCTGAGATCAACCGCTGGCTTCTTCATGTGTACCAACAAGCAAGCACACCTGCACACATGCGTGTATACATGTACACATATACACACATGTCACATATACAAAGAAAGAATATCTTGCTTTAAAAACCCTGCAAGAAGATTTACATGACTGGCCAAATGTCTGGTTTGTAATTAATGGCTAAGTGTATAATGAAAAATTAAGTAATATTTTTTTTAAAAGTTGTCATCAACCTTAGAAGAAAAAGTTGTATAAAACTGAAATATAGCACAAACAGTCCTGTTGTCAATATTATTAAAATATTGACAATATTAAAATATGTCCAGCTTTATTAAAATATGCAAGCACAGTGACACATTAAAATTACAATACACCCATAAAATATGAGCTATACTGCAATTGAAATGGTTTAAGAATTTTTTTTAATGATGACATACCTCTGTAAGATTGTGAGAGAAGATTATTTATTGTCTTTGGATTTTCTGTAAGCACCTTACACAGAGAGAACGGCAAAGATAGTTTCTCCCTCAGAGCCTACAGAAGGAAGCAGTCATGTCATACACCCTGTGCTCACACTTCCGGCCTCTCCTGCTGCTCTCAGTTTATCTACACTGAGGTACTTAGTGACACATCACTTAAAGAGCACAGTGTTACAGCTCTTGAGAGCCTGCTCCATTCTTTCTTCCACTTGCTGTGTAACATTTGCTTATCTTGGCATTTGCTTTAACATGTGACCCGCTAACATGGAAAAAGAAAAAGCATAGAACAACCTGAGGCAATAATTTGATTACAGCAAAAAATGTAATCAAATTGATAAATCTTTTTCTTCTTATACAACTACTGTATTGGTTATATTTTTGTTGTGATAAAAATACCCAACAAAAAGCAACTTAGGGTAGAAAGGGTTTATTTGACATGGTTCTAGGTTATAGCCCATCACTGTGGGGAAGTCAAGGCAAGATCTTGAAGCAGCTAGGTAGCTATGCACAGTCAAGAGCAAAGAGAAATAAATCTGTACATACTCCCTTCTATTTAGCTTCCTTTCCACACTTACAGAGTCCAGGACCCAAACCTAGGGAATGGTGCCACCCACAAGGGATGGGCTTTCTCAGCTCAATTAAAGCAATCAAGATAACTGCAAAGAGAAACCCACAGACCAATTCAATCTCTTATCAAGACTCCTTTCCCAGGTGGTTCTAGACTGTGTAATACTAACCATCACACATACTAGAGCCAAAGGGAAGTATCCCTTACAGGACAAGGATGCAGGCAGTAGACTCTTACCTCCTCAGGACACCCTCTCAGAAATAGCATAGTTGTGTGATATTCCTTCTCTAGAAGGCTTTATTGAAAATTTTCTTTTACAATATGATTTTTAATGGTTTTCCTAAAGTGGTATACAAAACTTCATAAAATCTAGGCAACTTTTGAAAACAGTGAGTGAACTGTGGCTGATTTTATTCTGAGCACCAAGAGAAAATAATATGCTGAAATTTATTGGAAACCTGAACTGTGCTTATTAGTCACAGATTTGTACTGCTTCTTGGGAAAAAAAAAAGATACTTTTCAGCATATTTTGGGAAGAAGCATTCTAAACACTAGAATTACAGAATGAGGAGACCGCTCAGAGAGCAGAACAGCCCCTTACTGGAGAAGGATAGTAAAGCCGGATTCTCTGAAGAGGAATCGACTGTTTATCAAAATATTAAGCACAGTTTTCAAACTGCAGATTGTTAAATGAGCATTTAAATTATGACCAGCATATTTTAATGGAACCTAATAAAATAAAATGGAGTAAAATGGAAAACAGTAAGATTGAAAAACATACTTGTCTTAATTACTTTTCTACTGTTGTGAAGAGACCCCATGACCAAAGTAACTTATAGAAGAAAGCACTTAATTGGGCCTTGCTTACAGTTCCAAAGGGTGAGTCTATGACCATCATGGAAGAAACTTGACAACATGCAATCAGACAGACAATCAGGCATGGCACTGAAACAGTACCTAAGAACTTGCATCCTGATCTGCATGCAGGAGGCAGAGAGAGACTGGGCTTTTAAACCTCAAAGCCCTTTCCCAGTGACATACCCTCTCCAGCAAGGCCACACCCCCTAATCCTTCCTAAAATAGTTTCACAAGGTGTGGACCAATTATTCAAACATATGAGCCCTATGGGGTCATTCTCACCCAACCCACAATATTCCACTCCCTGTCCTCGATACACTTGTAGCCATATCATAATGCAAATACATTCAATCTAACTTCAAAAGTGTCTATAGCCAAGTATATGAGCCTATGGAAGCATTTGCATGCATGCCACCACAATTATTTACATTTAAGGGTCATTTTCTATACACACATACACATATATAGTTCATGAAAGATTACATAGATGTTGTGTTATGATGAAAATTTTGCTTTTTACTGTAAGTCATATTTCAGAAAGTCTGAAGATCACCATCTTAAAGGAAATTTTGATATCCTGTAAGTAGCTATGTCCTTCAGGCAGAGTTCCCTACTAGAACCTGCCCCTTGGAAGATGCTGAAGTTGAAGCTGCCCTGACACTCAAGCAGAGGGTCTGGAGCAAATCAATGGCCCACCATGAGATCATTAGAAAGGAGCCCAAGAAACCAGAGAAGTTCAGAATGTCCAAAGCAGAGAAGATAAGGTGCTGAGAGGTGATTCCAGCCAACTTAAGAAAGATACAATTTATCACTTGTGCCAATATCAAAGAGGACATCCCCTGTTTCCAAACAATTTTATTTGTTTGTTTGTTTTCTTAGGAGCCCTTTCCATTCAAAATAGATACTGAAATGATGTTTGCCCCATCACCTTATTCCAATAATTTATTTTATTTTAAGTCCTGGGACATAATTTCAAAAAGTCTATCTATCTATCTATCTATCTATCTATCTATCTATCTATCTATCTATCTATCTATCTACCTATCTACTAAAGATCACTGAAAATATCATAGGAAAAGGACTAGCCGGGTGTGGTGGCGCACGCCTTTAATCCCAGCACTCAGGAGGCAGAGGCAGGCAGATTTCTGAGTTTGAGGCCAGCCTGGTCTACAGAGTGAGTTCCAGGACAGCCAGGGTTATACAGAGAAACCCTGTCTCAAACAAACAAACAAACAAACAAACAAACAAAGAAAAGGACTAGCAAGAATTTTCCCTTGTGAATCATAAAAAAGTATTTTTGGTTTATGCTATTTCATAATGACAAAACAAACTTAAAGTGATAGCAAATTATGAATCAAATTTGTAAACTATCTTCAAGACACATTTAAAAACACTTCCCAAGTTTTAAATCTATAGATACCTAATATTTAGATCTAGTAGCATTGAGAATAAAAATTAACCTCCTTGTTTACTAAAATCACATTCTCTCTTCTTTTTTTGACCATGTGGCATGCCATCAAACTGGGTTGTCAAACTAGATTTAGCCAGACTTAAAACCTTCTCCACATCAATCATCAACTAAGGTAAATCCTTCATAAACATCACATAGTTTTTAAAGATTTAACTAGTACAAGGCTCTGGGTTTAGTCTATAGCAATGAAACAAAACAAAACAAAACAACAACAACAACCACAACCACAACCACAACCACAAAATACTTTAAACAGGACTGGAATTAATATATGATATGCTCTTAGCTATATGTGTTGGTTTTATTATATATTCTCCTCTCTCCCTTTCTCTGAATTTTTTTCTTGTACATTCACAGCTGGGGTTATCCTGAATGTACTAACATATGCTCACCACAATACTCCACGCTCATATTTCTGCCTACAGCTCATCAAGAATCCATCTGATAGATTTCCCTGATTCCATGCTCCCTGTAGGTGGAGATGGCATGACGTCTTCTTTTCCTTCAGCTACAGAAAAGGATCTGAGAGTGCCCATGTGGCTTCAGTGCCTAACTTTTCTTCTCATTCTTCCAGCTGTTACTCTCTAGTGACTTACTACAGAACCACCCTAATTAAGTCTGACCTTTGAACTTTCCTTCTAAACATTTTTTCATCATCTACAGAAATCATGCATATTGCATTTAAAGGTATATTTCCTCATTTCATAATTTCTTCTGGTGAGAACTATATGTATGTATGTATGCAGGGACATGCCCCCAACATACACAAATAATTGGAATATACACATTATCAAATATGAAGTAGTGAAAGCAAAGCCTGAGAGCTGTGACCGGGGTGATGTCTCTAGGGTCTGCAGGCACAATAAAGCTCACCATATTCAACAGCTTTAAGTGTTGTAAGCTCAGTGGTGTGGGCTATCCCAACTCCAGGCCCAGATACAGCTGTCAATTCTCAGTTGAAACTATCATCTCTTTTCTACACCAGGTTCTAAGCTGGATGAACTCTACAAAGGCCTTATCCTGGCTTGCCTTCTGCCACTTGCTCCTAAGTGAGCAGAGACCCTAAAAACACAAATTGCTACATGAAAAAACACTAGCTATTTTTGTTTCAGAATGAAAGATAGCCCATACACCTGTGAGATCAGCACTGAATCAGTGAAGCTGCAGCGCCTAGTGGAGGAACTCACTGAACCTCCATGGGTTCATAACCAGCAACATTTAGACGATGAGAAGATATGCAGGACAGTCCAAGTTCTTCCACAAAGTGGAAAGAAAAGAAAGGGGCACAGAACTGCAGGGGGAGACTTAGTTTAAAATGAGCAAAGACTGCGCTGAGTGTAGCTCAAGGGTAGAAGGCTTCTCTGCAAAACCTAAGGTTATGTCTCCAGTGTGTACCCCCAACACATACACCTCAGAGAAGGAACAGACTAAAGCCGGATGTGGTGGCACACACCTACAATGCTGGTACTTAGTGGCTAAGGCAGAAGAATCACTTCAGAAGTTCAAGATGTAACTAAGAAACAGTGAGTCATCTCATGCCCCAAAACAAAGCAAAGACTCTGTATAATGTCTAGACTTTTGTTGAATTGGGTGGAAGCATGGTAAGACATGACTGCCCCCCCACCGCCATGTGAGAGTGTGTGTCTGTCTGTCTGTCTGTCTGTCTCTGATCGATGACTTGTGATTGGGATTCCCAGTTCTTGACTTATATTATAGCCACCATATACATTGTTAATTTGATGATCTTTTATTTTACAGTGAAAAGGTCAGATGCACACATAGACCATGTTGCTGTTCCGTTAAACCCTTCATTGGCCTCAAAAAGCTCTTGAGAAAAAAGTCCAAGCTGCCTCTGACTCAAAACCTCACAGCTGGCCTCTCCTTTCTCTAGTACATTTTCAGTTCCTTAAAGGCACTCTGCTTTCTTGCACTGTCAGCCAGCTGTGCATCAGCTACTTTTGCCTGGGACAGTCCAACATGACTCTCCTTCCACCACTTGGATGATTCACGATTTTGTTCTTGTTTCAGCTAGAAAGCCTTCCCCCATGCTTCAGGCCTCGGCCAAATACCTCTTGGGTCTTCCCATCGTGCTTTAAGTTGGCTGACGATATTGTCATCTCCATTAATACTGTTCATTAGTTTTTAATCTTCTATGAAAACCAAACCACCCTAGGCATGACAGATGGATAACTCGTACTTACATTTCTTGATGTCTGATACTTAGCAAACTGCTTTAAACTGAGTATATTGATGATTAACTTACATGAAATAATTAAATGTACTTACTACAAATGAAATTGTAAAAAAAAGAAATTATCTGTGCTGACAAAAAAAAATTAAACATAAAAGGAAATCCACAGTCTCTAGGGGCCCTCCACACACACCCATAGTACCTGGGGCTTTCCAAATTGATCCACATTCCTTGGGGTTCTCCACATAGACCCATAGCCCCTGGGGCTTTCCACACAGACCCACAGTCTCTATGTAATTCCAGCATGAACATCTTCCACTGGATGGTCAGCCTTCACCCACAGCAACTGTTTACTCTCCTTCAGACTGCTGGATAGGGGTCCCAAACTCTTTCAAGTTTTTATTCTCTGGCACATGTCACCTTTTTTTAAAATACCCCCTGCATGAATGTTTCAAATTGGTGATTCACCACAATTGGGAAGAACACACTTATAACAACAATGTCTCACTAACTCAACAAATCCTCAAAAACTACAACATGAGACAAACATATTTACCTCCAACTTATGACTAGGAACTGATCTAAAGAAGCCAAATAATATGTTTAGAGTCCCAGCTTGGACTCAATATTAGATAACAGGCAATGTGGCTCTGGAGTCCTAGTCCTTTCCTGCAATGGTGTACAACTACCCACTATCTAACACCACTAAGCATTCTCTGCATAGATGGGAGGAAGTGGTTTTAAAGTAAACACACCAAAGCTTTGCAGTGGGAACATAGTATAAGATGATAAGACTCTAAGGCTCAAGGATTCTGGAGAGAGAGAGAATATGGGCTGGGAAAAGAGCACTACAAAGAAAAGAAACCCAAGACCCTGGGAAGAAACAGAGATCCACAAATCCTGACCATCTTACTGCCCCTGTGCAGAGCGGTGTCTCTGTTATTACAGGGTGACAGACTAAGCCAAAGGCTGGTGACATGTGGATCCTCAGAGTGAAAGGGACACCAAATGGGTATGAGCAGCTATGGTGTACAAGGCACCAAATTACATTCACAGCTGGCAGAAGACTCAGGACTTCTTTTCTTGGCAAACCAATTTGTTCACAGTAAAATCATTTCTGCTTTCAGGGTTACTTAGTGGTGTCTGTGTATACTCTATTAGGGTCTCAGGGTCCCCAATAAGTGTATAGGCCAATGATGGAGAACCAAAAAATTACAAAACCAAAAATTACATTTCAGGTTGAGACATCCTACGGAGCGTCTGAAAGGCACTGTCAGGGTAGAGGTTTCTGGGTTGGACATACACTCATGGTCAAATAACCAAATGTGTACTCTAGTTCCTAGCACAACCCAACATGTTGAATTAAAAGGAACCAGCCATGATAACTGCAGTAGACTAAGATACAGGGCTGGAGCCATACCATGGAGGAAGCAGTTAATTCCAGTCATGGAATCTGATAGACTTGGAAGGAAAGATGTTGGAGAGTCTGGTTCCTGCGACCAGACAAGTTATTATTGCTAAGTCCAGGGCAGACTTGAAGATGCCAGCTCAAGCAGTGCCAGGGGAGATAACCATGTCAAACAATTCAAGTCACAAAATGCTTATAAGACAAAAGATGACAGAAAAGCTGCTCATTCTGGATGGGCATGTTTTTGTGGTGAATGTGACAACAGGATCTTTTTTGTTTATTTTTAAACCTTTCTAAAAAGACTTCCTAAAGAACTTGCCTTTATTCAATAACCACAAAACCAGTCTCAACAAACTACACTCAGGTGAGTCAAGAAAGAAGTGGGGGAAGAAACAAGTGTGGGCAAAATAGTGACGTGCAGAGTGGGAGAGCGTGAATTTGTGAGCAGAGGGAGCTGTAGTGAGGTGCCTCCCAAAATAATAAACACCAAGACATTCACCAACGATTGAGCTGTCTGTCAGCCTTCCATAGTATCATAAAATACCTGACAAAATCACCTGAAGGAAAAAGTTAGCTCATAGTTTCAGTTTACACTCGGTCACTGGCCCCATGGTTTTGACCTGCGGTGAGGGAGAACACTGGTAGAAACTATATGGTCAGAGTATAACTTTCATGTCATGTTGTCTGGAAAGCAGTGAGGAAGGAGCTGGGCTTCCACAATAGTCTTTGATGGCCTGTCCTATAAGATTTCCTCAAACTCTAGTTAGGCCCTACCTCCTAATGTTCCCACCGCTCCTAGTAGTGCTACCCGTTGAGTGCCTCCACCATGGGAACCTTAGTGGTTCGTTCAGATCTAAAATACCCATGAGCCCTTGGGATATCTGGAGAAGGGGCTTTGGTAGCGATCTACCTATGTGGCGATACACGCAAATGAGACAGATTAAGTGAACAGAAGCAATAGATAATATAAAAATAAAAATTAAAATTAAAAAAAGACATGTAAGACAGTGAAGTATCCTCTTTCTCCCAGCAGCCAGTTCTCCCTCCTAAATTCCCTGTCTCAACCAGGTACAGTCCGTAACCAGCTACCCAGGCCCATTCTTCACAAGCCCTCTCATCCGTCTACCTGTAAATTTCAGTGGGCCTCAGAATCACTTGTTAGATGTCTTGGGCCTATTACACAAGTCAAGGAGTCAGCAATAGGGAGGAGCTAGCATCTGTCTTCTGAACGATGGTCCAAATGCTGAAAGAACCATACTTTGTTACATCCTTTCCCCACCCTTGGAAGCTTAACTGTGGCATTCATTTTCCTCCTTGACTTAAAGTATAGCCATAAACAAGTGCCCCTTTCCTGATTCACTCATGCCAGGCCATCATTACACGAAAAAGTTTTCTAAATCACAAGCTTATATAAGAGACTGTGTCCTTTTGCTGTTCAAAATCAGCATATTGGAAGAACAAGGAAAGATGGGGGAGACAGCCTGTTAGTATAATTAATATGTGTTCCCTTAATTGATAAAGCCTTACAACTTGAAAAGTTTGAGGCCATTTTGAAGGAACCTATGACAAAATGAACTATTTGGCTTGCCAAGAGATCCATTACAAAAATAACCAATGAACACACCTGTATCCTTATCAACAGATTCAATAAACATATCTGTACCATTAACAAGAGAACCTATAAGTACACGTGTACCATTGTCAACACAGCCAATGAGCACATTTGCATCCATCAGAGACAATAAGCACATCTATATCATCACCAATAGAGCCTATAAGCACATCTGTATCATTATCAAGTGATCTGATAAGCACACTAGTATCATCAGCAGCCTCAGCAGCTATTACAAACATTCATTTTGCATTACTAAGAATGCATGGAGAGGAAGGCCAAAACTCAAGTGATGTCAGAACAGGGTTCTTATTTAATCCAATACACAAACCTAGTGTTTAAAAACTGATTATAAAATACCACCGAAAATTAAAGATCTTTGTGAAGCATCTTTATGGACAGACTCAGTACCTGCCAATTAACATCTTCCCTTGAGACGGAAAATAAGGAATGCATAAAATCCAAACATGCTTGCCAAGTTTTTGTTAGAAAACATTTAAAGACACACTTTAAATGTTTATATGCAAAGAGTAGGCAGAACTTTATTTTTTTTTCCTTTTTTTTTTTTGTTTTTTTCACGTTCCGGTCAACCCTGCTCGTTCTGGTCTTGCCCCACTCACTCCGATGGGCCCCACTCACTCCAGTCGCCCCACTCGCTCCGGCCGTCCCTGTTCGGCCCTGCTCACTCCAGCCGTCCCTGTTCAGTCCCACCCGCTCTCTCCAGTCCAAGGATTCGTTTATTATTATTATTATTATTCTTAAGTACGCTGTAGCTGACTTCAGACGCACCAGAGGAGGGCGTCAGATCTCATTACGGGTGGTTGTAAGCCACCATGTGGTTGCTGGGATTTGAACTCATCACCTTCAGAAGAGCAGTCGGGTGCTCTTACCCGCTGAGCCATCTCACCAGCCCAGGCAGAACTTTATATACAGGTTGCCTATGCTGTAAACACAAAATGAGAGACTCCACTACAAAAAGGCAGCTTCTTCTGGCCTGAAGCAATTCAGAAAGCCCACATTGCATTTAACCAGGGAACAAAGGGCACGGAAGTATACAAATACAAACATATCCTACAAAGAAAATTCACTTTGCATTTCTTTCCAAGTGAGTATGATTATAGCAGTCATCAATTTCTTCTTTTTCATCAAATATCTTAAACATATGTAGAAAGCAGCTATATTGAAACAGCTTTATCTCTCCCCCTCATCCACCTCCCCACCCCCTGCATTTGAAAAAGATGGAAGACAGTTTAGAGTTCAAGGTAGCTGAATAGCAGCTTATGAGTGCCTTGCTCACAAATCCATGTGTAATGATGTTGGGTGGCAGCAACCTGCTCATTAAGTGGCAGTCAAGAAGGAACTTTCCAATCCATGGTCAGGGTCCTACTTGAGATTCTGTACATATTAAAGAGATTGTCCAGTGTTAAGGCTCAGAGCCATCTATTTTCAAGGATCTAAATCTACACAAAATGAGGAACCTGTCACAGAATGTAAGGAACAGGAAAGAATGAGTGGCTGAAAGAGGGAGGGGGGCAGGAGAAGGAACCATGAATGAGAAAGCGCCAGAGCTGGAGGCTGGGTTTCTGACAGCCCAGCGTTTGTTTCCAGGACCAGCACTCTTTAATTGATTCCAGGTGTCTGCCTTTCTCACTGGAAGGTCACCAGAGGAAAACCTCATCTTTTCAATCACAGTACCCTGTGGTGTTGGGGCCCAGCGACTTTCTCCTGCTTTTGATGCTCAACATTAGCTTACAGTTTGGAAAAGCAGCTACAAGGAACAACCTTTGGAGGCTCGAAGGCAACGCTGAGACAGGCCTCACAGTACATTGAGCAACAAAACCGAATGGTCCATTTCAGTGTAATGGAGACTTTTTTTAAACCCCTTTCTCTTGCTGTTTTATATTATTTTACAAACACACCCTAGGATTTCAGAAGCTTGCAATCCATACATAAGGATTTAATAATCTGTTGCAGAGAAAAAAAAATTAGATCTCTGTCCAAAAGTTCAACTTATATTTTTTTCCCTCACTAGTTCTCTGGATTCACTGTAGCCAACTGGCTCCAACACAAGAGGGAAGTCATTTCTTTCCTCTGTGACTTATTTTCTGTTTCATGATAAAGCAGAAACATACTATAAGGAAAGGGAGAAAGAGTGACTCATTGCAAATACTTCTCAGAAACACAACTCCAGAGCAGCAGAGCAGCTAAAAGGAATACTCCGCACCCTAGACTTGACAATCTTGTTATCTTTGCCTCTTTCTGTATAACAAAAAGAATGAAGTTTTAGTAAAATTATGTGCCAACTCTATAATCTTAAGAGCTTTCTGGGGGGCTGGTGAGATGGCTCAGTGGTTTAGAGCACCCGACTGCTCTTCCGAAGGTGATGAGTTCAAATCCCAGCAACCACATGGTGGCTTACAACCACCTGTAACAAGATCTGACACCTTCCTCTGGTGCGTCTGAAGTCAGCTACAGCGTACTAATGAAGAATAATAAGAAATGAATCCTTGGACCAGAGAGACCAACCAGAGCAAGCGAGGCTATCTGGAGCAAGCGGAGCCGAACGGGGATGGCCAGAGCGAGCGGGGCCGACTGGAGCGAGGGGGGCCAGCTGGAACAAGCGGGGTCTGTACGGTGGCCAGGAGTGAGTGGGGCTAGCTGGAGCAAGCAGAGCTGGCGGGAACGAGCGGGGTCGAGCAGAGCGAGAGGGTTGACGGGAACAAGGGGGAAAAAAAAAGAGCTTTCTGAGCATCACCTTGATCCATCCTTGGAACCTCATGGAGGGAAAGATTCATCTACATTTACAGATGTAAAAAACCATGTTTATAGCAGCTATGAAATCTGCCAGAGGACACGGGGGCTAATTACAACAGAATCAGGACACAGACAAGACACAGATATACCCCAAAGACCCCTTTTGTTAGGTATGTTTCCCCTGGGTTCGCAAATTAAGAGGAAAGCCTTCAAAAATCCACTACTGGGCAATGCACACTTGATACCTCCCAGCTATCAATTCCAGCTTGAGCAAATCCCTTCCATCACAACCTTAAATCTCTTCACAATGTTTCCATCTCCATGTCTGATTAAATGAGGCATGGTAAGCTGACACTTTTCTGCCATGTAAGCAGTCGTCTCCAATAACTGAGTGAGCCTTCTGTTTTATTTGCACTAAGTTCTAGATCATCAAATAAATACATACACTGAGTAGATCAAGCTTACAGCAATCCATCTAATATGACGGACAAGCATACTGCCATTTCATCATTTTTCTAATATAAGAAAAAGTCTACTAAAGAATCCAACCAGCCTAGGGGAAAACATGGCTGGCCAAATCACGCATCTATATCCTCTGCCCTTATTCCTTCATCTCTGCAGGTTTAGTGAAATTTGCTAAGGACAGGCTCCGTTAAGGGAATCTATGCATGAGCCAAACAACGATCTCCCTGTTCTCCCTTCAGTGCCGTGTGTGAAAAGCACCAACAGACTTCATCACCCACCCTGAAGGGTGTTTATGAGAGTACCGAGTCTCTGTGGAAATCTAGAAGGTTCTTTGTGATCTTTGGGCCAAGAATAATTGTTCTTTTATAGAGTAACTGACCTGATTTTTTATTCTCATGGACACTGTAAACTTCAAAACTGAGGAAGCCTATCATTTTGTTGCTAAATAAATAAAAAACATCAATCTCAGGGTCCACATGTGATCCACTCGTGGTCATGTTGTGTAACGCATTTTAGTGAATCTCCCTATTCTTCTCCCAAGACATTTCCCAACTCTTTTTCAGCTACCTTCCTTTCTTTCTTTCTTTCTTTCTTTCTTTCTTTCTTTCTTTCTTTCTTTCTTTCTTTCTTTCCTTTTCTTTGATAGATTTATTTATTTGTTTGTTTGTTTATTTAATGTATGTGAGTACATTGTTGCTGTCTTCAGACACACCAGAACAGGGCAACAGATCCCATTACAGATGGTTGGGAGCCACCATGTTGTTGCTGGGAATTGAACTCAGGACCTTTGGAAGAGCTGCAATCAGTGCTCTTAACCACTGAGCTATCTCTCTAGCCCTCTCAGCTACTTTCTATTTGAATTTTGTATTATTTGTCTTAAAATTTGGTGATGGCTTGTAGAGGTAAAGGCACAGTACAGGTAAGTACAAGTAAGAAAATAAAAAGGCATGCACATTATGAAATTTTTAAGAAAAAAAAAAAGAATAATATGTGCTGACTCCAAAATATCATTGAACTGACCTTTATGGGATTCTGTTTAAAATCTCTATGAAACACTTTTTTTAGACATACTTTCCTGGTTTGAATTTTAAACTCTTGCTGAAAAAAATATTCTGTTTATGTACAGTAACTGCTATGACTTTTTAAAAAGGATTTTGTTTATTTGTGAGTATGCATGTATGTATTCATTCCACAGCACACATGTAGAAGTCAAAGGATAACTTGTGAAAATCTGTTCTCTCCTTTAGCCGTGTGGGTCTCAGAGACTGAACTCAGGCCATCAGGTTTGGTGGAAGTACACTGACTTTTGACCCATCTTAAAGGAGAACAACGCATTTTTCATTGAGTTTACAAAGCAAGCAATGCACAACCTTAGCATTAACAAAAACAAGACAGGAGAGACTGTGGAAAGGATGTGGGTGCCTACACACATGGAAATGGAGTATACAAAGAAGCCTCATCTTTCTGTGGTGTTTAGAGACCTATACAATTATAATTAAACATATTTCTCAGCCACCCTACCATTGACAATCTTTCTGATTTCCATTCTACTCCATAGTGTATTTGGTATAAACAGTACAGTTAAATAACATTTCCAATTTAATGTTGATTTCACAGTGGCTAAATTCTTTTCTCTTTTTCTCTTTCTTTCTCTTCTTTTCCTTTCCTTTCTTTCCCTCTTTCTTTTCCTTTTCTTTCCCTCTTTCTTTTCCTTTTCTTTCTTCCTCTTCCTTTTTTCTTTTCCCTTTCTTTCTTTCTTTCTTTCTTTCTTTCTTTCTTTCTTTCTTTCTTTCTTTCTTTCTTTCTTTCTTCCTCTTTCAAAAACAGGGTTTCTATGTGTAGCCCTGACTGTCCTAGAACTCAATCTGTAGAGCAGGTTAGCTTCAGTCTCAGATATCCACCTGCCTATGACTTCCTAGTGCTAGGACTAAAGGCATGGGCCACGATATCTGGCATGGCTGAAATTCTTAAGTGAATCCATGTATGTGACCCACGAAATCTCTTTATTACTAACATCCAATGAAATTCAGTACCTGTGATGGTTAATATTGTCATTGAGCCTGTTGGGAGGGATTATCTTGATTAGTAGGCTGCCATGGGAAGACCTACCCTAAAAGTAGTGGTGGCACCATTCTGGTCTTAGAATGCATAAAAAAGAAAAAGCTCGTTGACCATGGGCAACCATCATTTTGGATACATCATGACCATCCTCATCATGATGACACACATCCTGAAATAGAGTCAAAACAAACACCTCCTTTCCAGTCGCTGCTTGGCAGGTATTTTGCCACAGCAAGGAGAAAAGATATCCAGCTTTAACATCAAACAAAAAAGTGCCGTTATCACTTTCTCCCAAGCCTTCTTCACAACCTCACCATTCTATTCCTGTACACATAAAGAGGTGCGCTGGAGGACAAACAGTGCAAGTTTTCAAGTAATATTGTCATCCGCAAGCTTTCTGAGTCATACAACTGGTCTAGCTCTGAGAACAATCTGAAAAAACAGAAACAAGAAATATCTCTGAACATCTCTGAATACCTATTTCCTTCTTAAAAATCTATAAATAACAATTATAAACCAATTAGGGCCAATGTCCTAGGCAAAAATAGCAGAGGCAATAAATAATTATCGCCACTTTATTTGGGGTCTTAGTTTATGACAAGAACTTTCAGAGTAGAGTACTATGCACTGGTTAGCTCACCACTGAATGACTCCGTGACAGAGAGACACTACTGCTGTACACCAGGGATGCTAAAGCTCAAACTGAGAAATTCATCCGACGTGATATAGCCGACATAGGGGGCTGGATTCAGGGCACGGGCAGAATAACTCTCGAGTTGGTTCCTTTCCACTGCTGTTCAAGTAAGTCATAAATAAAAATTCTTAACTGCGTGTTCCTCATGCTCAGCTTTGAACAGAAGTACCCACCATAGGAAGATTCTTCATCCCAAGTATGGGGCATTTCCTAAATCTTGACCCCACATCACAAGCACAGCGCACCACATACAGTAGATGCTCAAAATGTTAGTCATTTTCAAAAAGAGTAGAAATGGTTGAAAGAATTGCAAATATATTTCACAAATGAAGCCATTGCAGAGAAGTTTAACTCTATAATATTGATTGTTGATTTATGAATACAACCAGTTCTTTTTTTTTTTCTAAAATGGATATGGGCATGCTAAATCTGAAGACAATGACACTCCTCTCGGTATACTTTTGCATATAATGAAGAACTGGATTAAACAGCAATTTAAGCAAAGGTACCTGGAATATAAAAAACACTTAGCAATATTTTAAGTTGTATGAAATGATTATGTTCAATCTGAGGCCTAGATGAATGTTTGAGAATCTAGGTTTGAATGTGGCTGTTTATAAGTAGTTCATATTTCTATAAGAGCATTCAAAAGCATGAAAGAAAAGATTCAACTATCTAAAACAAAAACATGGCTATCAAGACCCACTCTCAATTTCTATTCCCAGTTTAGACTGATCATGAGAAAGCCCTCCTACTAAGTTTAGTTGAGTCCACTAAGTGACAGGTTGGCTTTTGGCCATTGGGTAACAGTACAGTTAGTTAGACAATCTCTTCTTACACCAAGCGATTAGAAAATCCGTACTTACAGAGGCTATGTGAATGTTAACATTTTTACTTGAAATTATTTATTTTCCTTCTTTTATTAGAGAAGGTATTTAATCCAAGTAACAATGTTCACTCATTAAATACATACACCCAGATGTGTATATTAAATTACTGGTCTTATACAATATTCCTAACAGTCTTATATTTGTGCTTTTAAAACTCCATTACAAAGACATTTTTAATCTCTGTCTTTTTTGGGATGAAGAGGGCTTTTTACAGTGACTGTTTCTCTCAGATATTTCATCAGCATCATCATCTATCAAAATCCATTTAACTATGTAAAACAAAAAAGCTACAAAAGAATAAGCACAAACAAAGGGAATTTTTTTTCCTACCTAGTATACTATTATGTTACTGTAACATTTGGTAATGCCATCTTGCCGCTTAATTATCAGGCATGTTTTCATACATAGTTTACTTTCTTTCTTGGCATCAGAACTGCAATGTGATCTTATAAATGTGAGTCCAAGTCAGAAAATATGACACACATGGCCAAGTGTGTCATGTTTAGGACAAGCCACATGAAAGGCTCTTTTCAGCCTAAAATATCCTAAGCTTCAGAATAACTACCTTATTTAACAACCATTTTACAAATTCATCTCTGATAATGCTTTAATGTCAGTTCTTCCATAATCTTGTCCATTAAGACATGCCAGACAGTTATCACAGGACTGCAAATTGCTACTCTTTGCCTTCATGACACTAAGATGCATTTCATGTAAGATATGCTCACCACAGATTCACTACAGATATCTCTAAGCATTTAAAACCAGTCCTCCAGATCTATGACAAGTGGCAACTTGCATAGTTTTAAGACTATGTTTCATACAATTTGTAAGCTTTTTTAGCAACCGACTTGTCAATGTGCATTAAGCTGGAATTTAGGAACAAAAAATATGTATAGAACTCTACATTTAGTCCATTCAACCTCATCTTTTTAAAAGCAGATAGAAACATGACTAATAAATAAATTCAAGCTAAACCAAAGGAGACAGGAAGTATGTTCTTGAATTAATTACTCCTGAAAGTAAACTATGACATAATAAGAATTCTTCACAAAATTTCACTGTAGCGCTAGCTTTCCCACAGGGTTGAGCACTCTCCTGCTTAGAATCTTCTTTGGAAATTGCCAGTCAACCCAATCATAATGACTTTCATCATCTTATTATCACAAAATGCACATAAACGTTAACTGGCTGAAATATCTTCTAGGCTAAAACGTTTTAGTCAATTTGGCAGAAGGCTGTCAATCAAAACCTAAGACCAAAAAATAAGAACCAGTCATGCATGTATTAGGTATATAAATAGTCTTCTGCTCCAAGGAAGAACCCAGCAGAATTTCAACCAAGTTGAAAAGTCTTACTGCCTAATGATGCTGTAACTACTCTAATATCCGTACAATGCACTCTCTCTGCTCACATGTTCATTGCAGTGTTGGTGGAAAGAAGCCTACTATACTGCCAATTATATAAAAGTTAGCATATAGAACTGTCTATAGGGCATGACATCTGATAAGCACTGTTATAGATTTATGTGTTTATGCAACATGCTTCACTTTAGAGTGTATTCCTTCCACTTAAACAAAGTGAACTGTGGACATGCATACTGTGTTATGCAGGCAGCAGCCTCCTTTAGGCACTGTTTGACACATCTCCTGCTTGATTTCATCTCACAGTGTTTGTTCATCCTGTTCCTAAGAGCAATGGGCTATACCCTGTATAAATGACAGCTAGTTTTGTGTACATATAGTCCACCACAGTCACACAAGGACAAACATGACTTACTGATGCATTCATCAGAGTGTGCCTCCATCATCATGTGATCCACAACTGTAAACGTATGTTAAACAAGGAAGAAACTCTCAACTAATAACATGATACTGGTTGCTCAATTCAGTGCCCTCCCGTCACCCCACCCCACCCCTTTGGTGAACCTGTCTCTCAGCATGATCCTTCTAAGCTTAACTTATTACTTTTTTTAAACTGTTAGGCATTCATGTTTGTTTGTTTTCTTTCATCCTTTCTCTTTTTCTTTCTTTTTCCCTTTTCTTTTTCTTCTTTTCTTTTCTTTTCTAATTTTTTTTTTGAAGACAAGAGCTCATGTATCAAAAGCCTAGCTTCACACATATTATGCAGCTAAAGATGACCTTGAACTTGCCACCCTCCTATCTCTATCTCTTGTGCTGGATTAAGAGCAGGTACCAGCACACCTGGCTTATCTGGTGGTGGGAACCAGGCTTCATGAATCCTGGACAATCTTTCTACCAACTGAGCCAGATCTCTAGCCCTTGAATCATTTCTTAAAGTGGCAAGATTAATACAGGAAGAAGGAAAGACAAAAATCTACCAACTAGGCTGCGCTGCCATCCTCTCCATGTAGTCTTTGGCCATGTCTCGAGCTTCAATGTTCTCAGGATACAGCACACAGAACATTGCCAAGGCACCCAGGTTGTTTCCATAGATCTCATTCCAGCGGGCACTGTACTCCTTGGGATCCCAAGGAGGGAGGTACTCCAAGGGGTTAGTCAACATGGTATGTACAGCCTCCGTAAGCCGAGCTGCAATGTGCTCATGGGAGCTGGCAGCCCTCAGCTGGAGCTCTGCCACATCTTTCCTGGAGAAGTACAACATTGGGTGGCTGTCATAGTTGGCATTAGTGAAGGGAATCATGACTTCTGGGTTGTCGTCAGTGATGAAGGCTGACACACAGCAGAGCAAACATATGAAAAACACACTGGGTGCCCCCCGTGTATGAGTCCTCATCGTGGCACCGGATCTCCAAGTCTCCAAGGCAGCCAAATCATCTTCGAATGATCCTACGAGAAACACAGAGTCAGTCGTGCCTGGTAGAAGCACACAGTAGACAGGTATCTCACTTCCTATAAGGACTAAACATTTAAGCATGTGAATCTCTTAATCTGTAACTAAAAGTTGAAGTAGGGAGGAACTTACTAGAACCCATAAGGACTGATTTTATAGACCTAAAAATGCACTCTACCAAATAGGATTCATCATGAAAACACAACTTTGGACTTAAGGAGAAGTGAAAAAATACCTTTCTCATAAATTATCATGCAGAAAATTTGAGATTTTTATAGTATCTTAAACATGAATACATAAACCACAATCACTACAAGCTGCTGATAAACTCTCCTGGAAACCTGGAAACCACTATGAAAAATGGAGAAAATTCTATTTCTTAATCCAACCTATTTCGCCACAATGACATCTTTCTTCCTTACATTTTACAGTATGAACCAGGCACTGGGATCAGCACATCTGTGGAGACCTATGCTAATACAACAACGTGAGTAAGGTTAACTGTCCTCCTTTGTGGGAGCAGAAGGTAGACCAGAGAAGACAGAGGAATCTGCCAAAGGCTTCCTGGGCTGACGTCAGCTCTCCATAAAGGCCAAACTCAGGGATATGCGACTAGGAAACTGTCATGCCTTCATCCAGAAAAGAAAATCCCAGTACTGAAAGACTGGATGACTAGTGAATATGTTTTCCACTCACTTCTGGAAACCACTGTATGCCGTTTCATTTTGTATATAGGACTTTGGTATCAATCGGTAGATTAGAAATATAAAGCAGGCTTAAATATTATCTTATCTAGTTGTTTTTCTTTATAGTTCTTCCCCCCCCATGACATATTTGTTCACTAGATAAAAGAACTACCTTCAAATGGTAGCAAACATACACACTCACACACACAAACCCTCAGCATTGTCTAGGTACCACATCTGGGATAAAGCAGGCATAATTCCCCCCAGAGAAAAGTCAGGGAATTCCTAAAATTCTTATGAGGGGAAAGGTTATAGAAAGCAGACCAGAAAAAAAAAAAGTTTTATGTAAATAACGAAAGTGGTTTTCAGTTCTTAAAGGGAAAGATCAATGGTGAACCCAAGCAGCTTTTTCCAAGGAAAAATGGCTTCCTCCCAGACAGACGAGAGAAAAATAAAAATTCAACACCAAATTCAATCCATATTCTCAAGTTGCTCCATCTCCCAAGGAGCAGCGTGTGGAATCGCTTGTGGCTATTATTTCTTTATTTTTTTTCTTAGATGGACTTAGACTGTAAATATATATGAGAAAATGTAATGGTAATGGTTTGTTGGCACATTTTACGTTCAAGAACAGAATTTCTGATGAATAAAAAAATGTTTAACACAATCATGTTAAATCAAAGAAATAAAAGAGAAATAACTCTTGGACTCTGCCAATACTGTGTCTAGCACCCAGAGCTTCAAGGCTAGATCCTTCAAGGTTAGAGACCCAGCCAAAAGAAATAGTCCTCTGGGGTTACACAGAGGAGGGTGTGCTCTCTGTCAACACAGAACCATCGGGTGTGAAGGAACGCTCAGCCCCCCACCCCCACCCCCAGAGGATTCTATTTACTTGTCCCAAGAGAATGGTACTGCTAGCATTTCTTTTAAAAGCCTGAACGTGTAGGAACCTTCAAACAGGAACCTTCAAAGTCTAAGAGAGGATGCTGTCATGGTGCAATAAGCACTGTGGGGATTCAGGCTCCCAGGGTGAAGAAAGGTTGGAAGTTCTCTGTTAATTGGTTCTACATGCACACAACTTCAGTTCTCTCAAAGGCTGGGTCTTTACAGTTGTGGTAAAGCAGCAATTGGGTGACTCAGGCTACTGGGGAGAGGTAAGAAGATTATGCAGAGATCAGGAGTTTTCCTTCTAGACTATTGTACAAGTATTCTCTAAAATGACAAAGCTTGGTGTGTTTTATTTGCCGTGGGGTGGTCATACCCTACTTGACCAAATGCACCCTGTGATCCCAGACTCTTCTGCTACACTGCCTCCAGTTACTCAGGGGTTGTCTGTATACACTTCAACAACAACAAAAAAGGATGTTCCAGAAACAAAACACAATAAAGACTCTGGATACCATCTCCTTCTGCCAACAGCTCCTCAGTTACTGAGGGCACATAAGAGCAGAAAGATGGGCATTTACTACACTTTAAAACTTGTTGGAAACAACAACAAAAAAAAACAAAAAAAAAAACAAAAAAAAAAACAAAAAACAAAAAACAAACAAACAAAAAAAACACTCAGGCCAGTACAGAACCCACAAACATTCTGCAGACAGCTCATCAGCAGAGATGGCCTAAGGAGCATTTGCCAGCCACAACATGTTGCCTTCCTAATGTCTCACTCAATGTGCTGGGTTCCCATCACCCTCCCAGCTAGCCAGACCTTCCTTTACCTACCCACAGTTTCTCCTGGACCCGGCACAAACGAACACGAAGGAACACGTTAGCTGAGTTCAGCTATCTACACTTTGTCTCCCTGGAGCCGGGAGAATTTTCTGCCCACGTGGAGCTCTGCACTGAATCTGGTGCTGGAATGCTCACAGACACTACTCAGAACTAAATTCCAGCTTGGGAGTTGGTAAAGTCTCACCACTAAAATGAGCAAGAAAAAGATCCTGTTCTTCCTGATTATGAAGCCAACACAAGTTTAAAACTTTCCAGAAAAAGAAAATGTCTCTGCCAGGAAAGTAATAGGAGAAAACACCCAGAAGGTCTAGAAACTTCAGTAACCTAAATGTGATGTTTTATAATGAAATGAAACTGAAATTTACCTTAAACTTGCTCTAACCTAGAGACACCTGGTTCCCATTTATCAGTTGTAAATGTCTAACAAATTCATTCTACCTAACAGAATCCCATTTCAGTCTTTCCCATCAGCTGTCCACCCTGTGTGCACACTTTAAAACTAAAAAGAAAGGAGCATGTTTCAAGATAATTTAAAGTAGGCACGCTGTAGACCAATTTCATGTACTTATTTCAATACACATTAGGAAAGGCTGTAACTACTTCAGCCCACCTAGGATATATATTCAAGTCTCAAAGTTAGACACACACACATACACATGAGGAATAGAAAAGATGTTGATTGTGGTTTCTGATAAATGATCAGTTTAGGCTAGAGACACTGAGAATGCTCAGTAACACAATGTCTACAAAAGGCTAAAGGGTTTAGTAACTCCTCTCTCCCTTCCCCTCCCCCTTTCTTTCTCTCTCTCTCTCTCTCTCTCTCTCTCTCTCTCTCTCTCTCTCTCTCTCTCTCTTCCTACTTCTCTACCCAACCCATTTTCCAAAGCACCAAGCCTTGGAGAAACAAGTCTGAACTTTGAGACATCCACAGATGATCTCGCAAGTGCAAGTTCACAGTTGGAGAGCAGAGCTGTCTGTCACTCACCGGAATCTCTGGTCTAGTTCAAGAACATGGTATTTTAATTTGGCAAAATGACTAGACTCGATTAGCAACTCACTCTTTTAGTACACAGCTTACCAAGAATTCAGTGCCCAGGGTGTTTCTGAAGAACTGCTGAGCCTTATTTTTCCTGAATTTTGTTCCTCTTCTCCGTGGAGCATACTAACTTGCAGGATTTAGCTTTCTTCTGCCTTCCTTTATTATTACACCACATAGCCCTAAAACATTTCCACCATTTTACTTCATTGGCAGATACAGCGCAGTAACTTAAGAATCACTGTTGCGTCGGGTTGGGCTGGGCGGTGGTGGTGCACGCCTTTAATCCCAACATTTGGGAGGTAGAGGCAGAGGCAGGTGGATTTCTGAGTTCAAGGCCAGCCTGGTCTACAAAGTGAGTTCCAGGACAGCCAGGGCTACACAGAGAAATCATGTCTCCAAAAACCAAAAGAAATACTGTTGCTACAAGATAGTTCAGATAGCCCTGTGAGGCCAGCCACCAGCTGCAACCCAAGTTCAGTTTTAGTCTCCAGCCAAGCCAGTTATAATTATCTTAAGTAGATCTTCACAATGCCACACAGCCCAAAATTATTCTGCTTAATTCTGGTTACAGTAATTCACTACAGCTGTTAGGACTGCTAATACAGAAACTGTGGCTCTGGGATCTAAGTGCCTTTCACATATCTAGTCTTTAACATTACAATAACAATGTGGCAAAGAAGTATTGTTTACATGGAAACTGAATACATTTCAGAAGCAGAACTAGAACTCAAAGGCTAAAGGAAGGTTTGTGTTTTATTTCTTTAACCAAACAGATCTTTCAAAAGCATTCAAAATTGGAAGTTTCATTTTTGCTGGCTTTACATAAAGCATAGAAAAGTCTTGAAGAGGAGCACTACGCCATTGCACAGCCGGATCTATGTATAGAATGAGGCACACAATACCACAAAAGCCTTTTTAACCCTCATGCTTTCAGGAATGCACAGCATAGCAGGCAGATCGGAAACAATGGCTCCAAAGAAAGTAAACCGTGTCCCAAATGAAGATAGATTAGAAACACTCCTAAGTGCCAAATCTTAGGAACACAACGTGATGATTAACTGTATGGACCATGGACTCCAGTAGACACCAGTGCAAACGCCAGCTGTGCTCTCTGCTGGTTTCAAGACTCTCACTCTCAAACCCTCCATTTTCTCCTTTACAAGACGGTCCCCATTTCGTGGGGTGATTAAATGCAAGAGATATACTTAGCCTAGATACCTTGCCCGGGAGAGCTCCGCAAGTATTTATTTTTACTAAGAGAAGAAAAGTTTCACTCATTTAAGACTATATTAACATCTCATCAGAGAACAGAGAAACTGCATCTTCATAATTCACTGGAAAAAACTGAGAATCATAGTTGTTAACTGGCATGGGCAAGGTCATCAGGCTTGCTCGACACTTAACTAAAATGGTCCACAATGTTCGAGAGTCCAACAGGTATCATTTATGGTTGGCACATGTCTCATGGGGAAGAAAAGCATTTGACTCTTGAAATGTTTCAAACACTTTTGCCTCCCAGAAAAGAATAACATAATCTAATATAATAACATAATATAACCAGAGTTTGCTTGCTTCCCAAGACAAGTAAATCTTGGTGTATATGAGGTAAATGTTTTTTATTCTTTCAAAAGACAGGTTCAGTAATACAACAGTAGCTGGGGAATACAGTATGACTGGGAATTATTTTGTAGTAATACACTTTTATTATGGAAGGAGTATATGAATACTGTGGTGACATTTGTGCTCACAGCCAACAACCAATGAGTCCTAAGTCAAAGTTTTGGGAAATGAGATATTACCTAATGTCTTATTAAGCCCCACATATGTATTTAAGTAAATGAATATGCTGACTTTCTAGACTCTATATGGCAGATTGGGAAATGTTTCTTGCTTCAAAGAAAATGGATGTGAAATGACAAGATACCCTCCAGGCAATTAAAGAACAAAAACAGCAAGAAGGCCTGGGGTTTGGGCTACCTTGAACAGTCAAGATCTCTATCTTTAATGTACCTGGAAGAGGGCTACACCTCTACCATCTCTCACAGACACCTTCCTGATCATTGTGGATAGTTTTTAAAATTGAAATGAGCAATGTACACTCCCTCACAGCATGCTCTGTCCAAGGCAGCTGCTCTGCTCTGGTTTGCCCAAACAAATGGGCGGGCCGAGGAACGAGTTCATGACTGGAACAGTTCACAGCATCCCACCCTGGTCTGTCCATTCCTACAGGAGGCAGAAGTTGGTGAGACCACTGGCAGAAGGGCTTGTCTGTTACCGCCTCATCCCTAGAAACTGTGAACCCTGAGGAGCTTCGTGTGCACTCACTTTCTATCTATTCCAAGTTCCTTCTCTTGATGCTCTCAAATAAGAATCTAGGCCAACATTGAGGGGCCCTAACACATGCCAAGCAGGAAACCCATTCGCCTGCCTTCCATTTTGGTCATGACCCTTGAAGAAACCTCTTTCCACATTCCTGGGGGATATCTTGTTGTCATCTCCTGTGTATTCTTGTGTATTCCTTTACACTTCTTTTAACTAAAGGAATGCACGTATGCACTTTTAGAGATCTCATTTTTTTTACCTTCAGTTTTAGTAAATGAATGATTAAAATAATTTCTGAAAAACAAATCTTCAACATCAAATAAAACCTTAAATTTCCGGTAAATTTTTGTAGTGAAATAAATCTACCCTTACTGTTAACTATGTCAAATCCTAAGAAAACATGGTTTGGGTACTATATAATCATCCCTGCAATTACAGTCCCCAGTGTGTGAAGTCAGATAGTAAAACTTCAAACCTGCAAGTTCTTGGTCAAACTGAAAGCTCCTTTCCCTGAGCAGACTATTCCTTATCTAAGAGTAAAATAAAATATACCGTCCCCCAAAAGCCATTCTCACACAAAAATCCACAGTATGAAATGACAACATGTGGAACCCTCTAGAATTGTCACATGTTACTGAAGGAATAATTATAACCCTGTGCCCACACAGCAAAACCACACAGAAGGTAATAATGGTGTGTGACACTGTTTTAATAGCAGCCTTTTGCAATCAAAAAGCATTTCTATCCCTGCCTCCTGATTGGCTCTCAAGGAGGCACCACATGGTCTCATAATATAACTTGAAGTTCACTTCTATCAACTTAGTTATTGTGAGACTAGGAATTCTTCTAAATTATGTTTACAGATTTTTCAAATGTAAATTGGAAAGTTCCTGCACCCATTTGCCCAGAGACCAAATGAGTAGCTGATTCTATAGCCACGAAGCTGTATACAAGATGTAATTGTTGAAGGCAGATTGGTATATATGACTGTAAAACTAAGAACCATTAAGATCCAGATATGGGAGCTGGGAAGATAATTCAGTGAGTAAAAGTGTTTTGTTTTGTTCTGCACACATGAAGTAAGTTTGAATCTGCAGTACTCCTGGTGCTGTGTGCCTGTAGCCCCAGCACTTACAGCATGGATATTGGGAGATCCAAAACAAAAATGGTGAGCTCCTGGTTCAGTGAGAAACTATCTCAACAAGCAAGCAAGCAAACAAATGAACGAACCAATGAATAAATAAGATGGAGAAAGAAATATTCCCAAAGGAAACTCTAGCTTCTACATATGTACACACAGATGAGCACATTCATATTTGTGCTCTCTCACACATACATACATAGCCATTAATTAACTAATAATTATTAATTAAATAAAATTAAAGACTCAGCCTTTGAAAGAGTGGTTACCACTTATAATGTGGAAAGCAAGCAAAATCTGTATCATTGTGTAATGGCAAAGAGATCAAGACTAAGGTAGGAGAACACAGCCAGTCACGACACTGCTGGGGCAGAATTTTACTTACAAAAAGGATGAAAGTGAAATTGTAAGGACCATACAATTTTGAGGCAAGTCAAGAAATAACAAAGTAGCCGGGCAGTTGTGGCGCACACCTGTAATTCCAGCATTTGGGAGGCAGAGGCAGGTGGATCTCTGAGTTCGAGGCCAGCCTGGTCTACAGAGTGAGTTCCAGGGCAGCCAGGGCTACACAGAGAAACCCTGTCCAAAAAAAAAAAAAAAAAAAAAAAAAAAAGAAATAGTAAATTCTAGTTTATTTAGCATCTAACATGATCTTCTGACTGGCGTATTTTACAATTTTAACTAACTTTCTTAGTGATTTTGCAACAGAAGATCCAAAAGTATTTTTATAATTTTAGTTATAATATTACATACAGCATTAATTGAAAATATTATCATAAAATCTATGCTTATATCCTGAATCTTTAAAAAGTAACAATTGATGGATATTATATATTTCAACACAGTGTTTCCTAGAACTGAAATATCAACTCCCTTTTCATGATGGGAACAGACATCAGTTCATTCTGCTATGTACCAAGCAGCTACGAAATTCAGAACGATACGCTACACTAGACACAGAGCGAACTAGTGAAAAAGAAAAGTCTACCTATTTAAGAGTTAATCTTCTCTCTTGCCTAAATTTTGAATAACCACAGAAAAGCAGTCCTGGGTGTGTTTACAAAGTGTTTCAAAAAGGTTTAAAGATGTGTGGGGAGCGCATGGGCCAAAGATGGCGCCTGGCTCTGTGCTAAAGCCCCGTGACCTCGCTTGTTTACGTCAGTCTCAATCATGCACAGGTGTACCTCGTTGGAGAGGTTAGTGCAACATCTCTCGAGACCATTCTATCAGCCAATCCTGCACGCTGCCTTGGATGTGTGCATCTATGATTGGGTGGTGTGAGGTGACGTGAGTGAATGGAAGAGGATAAGTGTGGACAGTCCCAGAGACTGGAGAGATATATGAAGAAGATGATGATGAGATGGAGATGATTTTTGGAGAGACTGAAGACTGAGAACTGACTAACGGAAGCTGGGGAAGCTGCAAGAAACCTTCTAATAAAGAGAAGCGGCTGCAGCTGCTCTGAACCTGCTTTTTGGAGTTAGTGTCGTTTATTCCCACTCTCTGCTGGTCAGAGATTGGGCTGCGACAAAGATGTCCATAGCATCTTCCACGGGTCCTACACTGAATAAAAGTGGGAAAAGAAGAAAGAGCTGAACACCACTATCCATTGCTCTCTGCTCCCCAAATGTGCACACAGTGTGACGAGCTGGCTCACTCCCAGCATGGAAACCAGAGCCGATCTATGGCCACCATGTCTTCCCTCTCATGATGCACTGACTACCTTCAGGCCACGAGCACAGATAAACCCTTCCTTCCTTCCTTCCTTCCTTCCTTCCTTCCTTCCTTCCTTCCTTAAGAAGGCTTTGTGGGGCTCTTTGTCATAGCAATTAGAAAACTAATGAAACTCTGAGAACTTTATTCCCATGCCTAAAGAACTATAGAACAAAAAGCAAAGAAACCATCATTTCTAGGGGATTGTTATCTGCAGTACTTTCATGACTGCCCGGCAGACAAGACACATTTGACATCCTCCCTTAATCCACAGCAACTTATTTAATCCATTTTTCCTAGCCACAGAAGAAAAATTACAATCTAATTTTTCAAAGTGCTGCAAACAGCAACCAAAAATTCTATAGAAGAGTTCAAAGGGCCAGCCAACTCTGGATTCGTGGGCCATAGCTGCATCCACGTACACTATGGACCGAAAATAAAGGCAGAAAACCCAGGGGTTAAATTTTAAGTTTATGGTTTCAAATGCTAGTTTAACTAAGCCTCAGTAAAAACATCCTCCCTCCTACAGGTTCTCGAGGTCAAAAGAGGCTGCAAGAGTCCTCATAAGGCCAACATGGTTTGTTTCAGAAAAACCATCTAGACCTACTCCACTTAATATGCACTAAAAATGCTATCTTGATCCTAAACTGATTGGCAAATTAAGTAAACTAATATCTGTAAAACGCCTATTCTATGGTAGTGTTTTAACGTGAGCAAGTTCTAAGCTATCTCAGTACACAAGAGTGGCTAGGGGCCCAAATTGGCTTCTGGGTTTAAATCCTAACATCACCATACCCTTTGCTATGCTCCTGTTTAAAATAACAGCTTCTTACTCGTGAGATTTCTGTGTAGCTTTAGTTGGCTAATATATTTGAAACAGTAAAAGGATGTGGAGAAGCTGGCCATGGCAGTGGGACACACCTTTAATCCCAGCACTTGGGCTAGAGAGGGAGGCAGTTCCCAGTAAGAGTTAGAGGCCAGCCTGATCTAAAAAGGGAGTTCAGGACAGTCAGAAATACACAGAGAAACATGGTCTAGGAGAACAAAACAACAACAACCAAAAAAGGACGGGCAGAAAGTGCTCAGTGAATCCTGGCAGCCACTATTATCATTCTCCAGGAGACTATCACAGTCAGCTGAACGGGAGGAAGTACACCATGACCCCAGGAGGAAGTGTGTACTCAAGAAACTCTGAGAACTTTATTCCCAAAATAGGTACAGTGCACTATTTATTAAAAAATCATAAATTTCTTTAAAGATCTAAAAACCAAATATTGTGACAAATATAAAATATTTGATGGGAAGTCAGTTAGTTCAGCTGCACCTTGACAACACTGGGGCTACATATGAATTAAATATATTCAAAGAAAAAAGGGCTTATAGAAAAAGATTGATGAAAGCCAGGCATGGTGGTGCACGCCTTTAATCCCAGCACTTGGGAGGCAGAGGCAGGCGGATTTTTGAGTTGGAGGCCAGCCTGGTCTACAAAGTGAGTTCCAGGACAGCCAGGGCTACACAGAAAAACCCTGTCTCGAACCACCCCACCACCACCACCAAAAAAAAAAGAAAGAGAAAGATTGATGAAATTATGTGCCTACACAGAACACGACCCCAAACAAGGAAACAGCAGTCCCAGTCACAAATAGAGGCAGAAGAGTTCGAGGCAGCCCGGTCTACATAATGCCAGCAAGGGCTGTAGAACCTTCTGTAGACAGAGAACCTGTCTCAGAAAAAGTGTGTGTGTGTGTGTGTGTGTATGTGTGTGTGTGTGTGTGTGTGTGTGAAACAGGTTCTCTAGAGATGTGACATTTAATGGAAATACATTTTCCACTTCCTGTCAATGAGAACATACATTAAGTAAAACTAAGCTTATCTTCCATACAAGACAAACTCATTTTCCTCCCTTTTTCAGTGCAGCTCTCTAAAAGCACTCTCCATTCATTTCTTTCCTGGGCCTTCTACATTAAGTCTTACATCCAACTTTGTTCTGTTTCGGCAAGACAGATTCTATTCGAGGACTAACCATCAGCTTCCAGAGTAGGTTTCCATCGCTTGGCCTCTTCCCTGAAGCCAGCCGATGCCACACATATTTTACAAGTTAGTTCTCTCTTCTTCTAGAACAGAATTTCCAAAATTCTATGGCTGAGTCATAACCTCAGCTATTACAGATTTTCCTGGTAAATGTTGTGAAACTAATTTAACATTACATAAGCTCCGGTTCACTCACTTATGAATTTTGCTACATATGTCTTGAAATTGGGGTATGTATTTCTGTATATCTTCTGGGATCTGCCAATTTATCCTCTAACTAAAAATAAAAAATAAAAAATGACCTATTAGACTGTTCAGGAAAGAGTTAAATTCCCAGGCCGAAGTGCTCAAACCTCATACAATCTGGAAGGAAGCCAGACTTCAGGCCTGACCTATGAGCAGCCCATGGGAGACAGCTCTGTGATCCTTGATTACTCCTCTGATCACGTTTATTTTTGTATAAGTTTAGTGGTCAGATGATACTCGTTTGACCTGATATCTGTGCTGCAAGGGTGGATGGGGTAAGGGGTGATGTCTAAGTAGCTGAGTTCAGCATACAGGCGTTGCATGCACAACTGACTCGACCCTTCTCCAGCCAGCAGCACTGAACGCTGTCCTACTGGGGGGAGGGTGGGGGAGGGGGATACCTGGAAGCTTGGCCCTGGCTTTTTGGGGAATTTGCTTTGTATTCCTTTTCCCTCTGCTCAATTACCTCTACCTATATATTAAACAATAGTATGATTATAAACATTTTTCACTTTTTTCCTAATGAGTCACTGAGTTGAATGGTGCTATAGAGACCTCTAAATTCACATCATGTTCTTTTTTTTTTTTTAAGATTTATTTTATTTATTATATGTAAGTAAGTACACTGTAGCTGTCTTCAGACACTCCAGAAGAGGGCGCCAGATCTCGTTACGGATGGTTGTGAGCCACCATGTGGATGCTGGGATTTGAACTTATCACCTTCGGAAGAGCAGTCGGGTGCTCTTACCCGCTGAGCCATCTCACCAGCCCACATCATGTTCTTTATGTCTTTGGTAGAATTATTTACACTAAAGTTGTGAGTAGCTTTGTGATGTATGATATTATATGTGTCATGCTTTTACTAGAAAGTCTGTAAAGTTTATTGTTTATTATTTATTTATTTATTTATTTATTTATTTATCATGGGAGCAGCACATACTACAGTGTGAATGTGGAAGCCAGAGGATGACCTAAGGGAGTTGGTTCTCTCCTTCCAGCACGTGGGTCCCCTGCACCTTCATCTTCTAAGCCATCCCAACCAAGCCTCCATTTCTTTTTCAGCCCTCAAACAGTCAACAATAGTTATCAATAATAAATTTGCCTCTTCTGCTGCCTTTCTCTATTCTTGAATATTTTTTACATATACTTGATCTTCATTTTCAGTTTTGTTTCCCAGTCTTCAGTTCTATGAATCGCAAAAATCCCTAGGCTCTTTGCACCCACCCTCCTGTGAATCATCCCAATCAAACTCCAAATACCATAGACCAGATTTGTGAAACAATGGTACATATCCACACAATTAACCCAAAGACAACATACTAACTTCTCAGGCAGGCCCTGCCTCACCCACCTCTAGCTGCTATTCCAACCAATCCTGCTGGGAATTCAGGCCAAAGTCCCTTTCTCTCAGTTCATACCTTCTTTTTTGTAACTAAACTGTCAGCAAATTCTGTTGGTTTTTTTCTTCAAGTCCACCCACTTCCATCACTGCGGTGATAACTCAGCCCGTACCATGCTTTACATCCAATAGCTTTGAAAAGCCACTTAGGCTTAATTCTTCCCTCTCACGAAAGCCTTAGAGTGATCCTGGTCAGTAGCAATGCAGAATAAGCACTGCACTGTTTGAAGACCTCCCAGGGCATCTCCACAGGTTGTTAAAGCATTATGGTTGTGATGGGGGAAATACATTAGAGTCAGTAAGGAGGCCAGTATGGCCGGAACTGGGTGAGAGGGTGCCTAACATTTAGGAAA
Source organism: Mus minutoides (assembly GCA_902729485.2). Classification (NCBI taxonomy): domain Eukaryota; kingdom Metazoa; phylum Chordata; class Mammalia; order Rodentia; family Muridae; genus Mus; species Mus minutoides. Next base: position 84,660 of record LR751292.1, read on the forward strand.
GAGCATTTACTAAATGGATAAATATAATTGCTGTGTCAAGATATAAAAGCCTTTAAATACTCAGAGGTATCTATTTATATAACTCCACAACTATTTAAATAGAACTCTAGAGAAAGGAGCAATAAAAAAAAAACTTTGATTATCAAAACAAACCATTTGCATGTAAAACATACCACAATGCTGGAATTTCCAGGACTACCCAAGGTGATCACTAGAGTTTCCTAGAGCTACAATCATACACAGTGTCTTCCCAATCGTCCCATTTAGTCCATCCCAGGCTTTCTGTGGCTCACTTACCCTCATGGATTTCCACACCTTCAATAATGAGCCTGGTGTGCCTATGATCAAGTTCACTTCCGTAATGCGCCTTGTCTCCCAACATCCTAAACATGGTTTTCATGAGTCTCCTTGGGTCTCTTTAAAAACCACTGAGACACCTGGCCTATTACATAGGTTTAATACAGCCCCATTGCCTTTCAATGAACTCTTTGCTAAATGATTTTGGCATAATTACTCTTATTTACATTATTCTATTTTGAAATTTAAAGTCTGTCCCTTTAACCCTATTTCTAGTGATAATTACCATGATTTAATGGTTTGGTATAGAGGCATTATTAGTGTTACTATTTTTAAAGTTTAATTTCAAGAAGGGCTACCTTTTCCATTTAGAGAATTTATCCTCTATACCATTTCCATTACTTTGTCCTTAGTTTGTGCTAAGAAAGTTATGGTGATTATTTATAGCCATGTTTCTATCAGTAAACAAGTTCTGAGGCCACAAAGGAATGTAGAAGAGGGTGGATGAATGACCTGGATGTCCGGGGCTGGTGAGATGGCTCAGCGGTTAAGAGCACTGACTTCTGAGTTCAAATCCCAGAAACCACATGGTGGCTCACAACCATCTGTAATGAGATCCGACACCCTTTTCTGGAGCGTCTGAAGACAGCTACAGTGTACTTACATATAATAAATAAATAAATTTTTAAAAAAAAAAAAGTTCCCATAGACATTCCAACTCAGTTACCTGTCTATAAGGCAGTGATAGACAGGTCCATGCCACAGGGCTGAGATGTGTGGTAATGAACAAGGTTCCCAGTCGGGACTTTGCAATAGAAACCTCATCAGCCTCAAACAGAAAGATGTCACTGAGCATGCTACACTAAAAAGAAAGGCACAAGATCCTTTCAGGAAACAGAGAGCATACCTAAACCCCAAGGAGCTCTGTGGCATGGCTGTCTATGGCTATGTAGAGAATGGGACAGGTCCAGGCAAGCAGGAGACAGACTAGCACTCTGCAAAGGAAGGAAGGACACACCAAGGAAGTGGTTTCTGAAGTGAGCCTTTAAAGGCATTAGGTAAGAATGCACAGATTTAACTGTCTCTAGTAAACATTTATGACTGATTTTGGACATATTGAGTATTATATTGTCTGTAACTATCGCTCCTTCTCATTGTCCTCTGTGGATCCCAATGGAAGGTGCGATAAATCTCACCTACTGTGGGATAGGCTGGTGAGAGTCAGGGGGTTAGTCATCTCTCTCTCCTATAGTGTCAAGCACAAGCCTTTCAAAAGTATGTGTGGCAGGTCTTAAAAAAAAAAAAAAGTCTCAAAGGTCTCACTGCACAAGTTTGAGGACCTGTGTTTGTGTCACATAAACAGCCAGGCATGTAGCATGCATCTACACTGCTAGTGTTCCTATGGCAAGATGGGAGTTGGAGCCAGGAGAATCCCAAGCATCTGCAGTAGCAAACAGCAAAGAAAAGTATGAGGGAAGGACCCACATGTGAAGCTGTACTCCAGCCTCCATATGCAAGCTATGGAGCATGCATGTATGTGCACACACACACACACACACACACACACACACACACACACACACACGGGAAACAATGAAAAGCATTATGAAGGGAGGGGCAAAGACGACATGGCTTACGAGGAGAGAATAAGTAGTAACTCAGCCCTTCCATTTCTGCTCCCTCTGTTCCCAACCCTTTGTTCCTTGGCTTATGCACTTGCAATGCTGGTCTACCCACTCCCTTTACTGCACAAAGCCCTTGTGGGCCCACTTCCTCATCCTTTCCCAGCTGCTATCTGTCTTGCCTGTCATCTTCTCAAGTCCCTTCCTTCCTGTAGTCATGGTGTTGTTCAGTCTAGAGTTTAGCTGATCTCATTAAGCTTAGGAGTCATTATCTGTCAAGCATATTTTAAATTCCTCAAGGCCAAAGTCCACATTATATCTGTTTTGCATGCTTCCGCTGTTCCTACCACCCAGAAGTCTTCTCAAACACAAAAGTGTCTGGTAAACACTTGCCAGACACTAAGGCCTTTCCAATGTTCCTATCGTGCAGGTCTAGTGTGCCTTCATGTCATTCTCCAAGTTCAAAAGTGCACTGGACAAAGTTAGACATCAAAGTATTTTTTCCCCAAATAACACAGATCCACCACTTCTAAAACTGAACCAACACTGTGTGGCTTCACCAATTAGGGGGAAAAAAGAATTGAAGATGCACAAAGAAGGATCTATGTTATAACCTCCTTCCAGTGCCGTTGGTCCAGCTGCACTCCAGGCTCAGGACTTATCATTCCAGGGCAATTCAGTGACTTAAATACTCACTGCCATATACACTTTCCCCAACAAAGAGAGATTGGAAGAGGCCCAATAATGTCAAATGTCACATGTTGAAGTAAAATTTTACTTTTGTATCTCTCACTCAGCTACTTTTCATTAAAGCCTATAGAATAATTCTATGCAGATCACATTAAATCCACAAGCTTCCATGATGAAAAGCCTTAGGATTTAAATATAACACATGGATCAGATTGCAGCCCCCCAATAATAATTTCCTTAGGTGGGAGAGGCAGATCTTGAAATTTCAAACGAAAGTATAAGAAAGAATAACTGGGAGGTTGAATAAAATCAACGGGTCAGTCCTTCGTGGTTCTGGGGTCTCCTGGGAACAAGCTGTAAGTGCTGGAAAATGTAAGGTAATCAGTGAAAGATAAAAAGAAATAAGAGAGACCAAAAGAAGGCACTCTGAACTAAGATAACTAAGTTTTCCTTGAAAAGGGAAACTGTGGCAAGCACAGGCCCTAACACTAAGTGGAAGTACTTATGGCAACTGTCCAAGACACTGGCCTTCTTTAGCTCATAGAATCCCCCAAACTGGCTCATCTCGGCGGACTGCATATTTTCCACTTCTTGTAGCAAAAAAAAATTTGCATAGCCAGGCAGTGGTGGCACACGCCTTTAATCCCACCACTTGGGAGGCAGAGGCAGGTGGATTTCTGAGTTCGAGGCTAGCCTGGTCTACAAAAGTAAGTTCCAGGACAGCTAGGGCTATACAGAGAAACCCTGTCTTGAAAAAAAAAAAAACAAACAAACAAAAAAAAAATTGCACAAAAATCAGTACTTTCCATATAATTACATCTGAACTAAAGTACCACCTGGTAGCCATGGAATCAGTATTTTTGAAATTATCTTTCTAAACAACATGAAACAAAGTTCACAAGGTTTCTTAACACTAGTATTACTGGATTTTTTTTTTTTTATTTATCCATCAGCATTCCTATAAGAATCTTTCTATGGGGGCTACAGAGACGGCTTAGAGATTAAGAGCACTGGCTGCTTTTCCAGAGGCCCTAGCATCAATTCCCAGGACCACATGGCACTCACCACCATCTGTAACTTCAGTTCTGGGGGATCTAGAACCATCTTCTAGCCATAAAAGGGCCTTCCTATGTGACATTTCCAGAGGCTCTTTTTGGCATTGGCAACCACCCTATTGTGACCACAAGAATGGTGAAAGCGCTGAGATCCCTTTCCTCACTGCTGCCAATCTGATTCTATCACAGAAATGGTGCAGATAAACCTGGCATGGTGGCATGTGCTTATAACCCTAGCACTTGAGAGCTTCCGTAAAGGAAAAGAAGAAGTTCAAGGTCATTCTCTACTACACTGCAAGTCCCAAGCCATCTTGAGATCTTACCTATTAAAACATAACAATCATCAAAGATGAAACAAAACAAAATCCTCCACATAGAAATGGATTAGAAAAAAAGTATAAGGCACAGATGAAAGTTCAATGGAACAGTGAGCTTGGTGCTAAAACTTTTAAAAATAACTGGGATGGAGTGGGAGAAGAATACAAGAAATGTGGTAAAAGAGCTGGGTATAATATGGTAACAATGGATAAGTTAGACAATGTGACTATGGCAGTAACTATGTGCCTACCAAGTCAGTGTTTGTTAATAAAATGTTACTTTAAGTCTTTTAAATATGAAAAAAAAATGGCCTCCTTTAAGAAAAAAGTAAAGCATACATTGTCTGCTTGAATGAAGGTTCTAGAAACTTTATAGAATCAAGATTACTTTAACTGACCAATTACTACTAGATTTAGTAAAAATGCTGAGGAAAAATCTGTAGCAGCAACTTTCATTTAAAATAATAAAACTGACTATTTTTTATATTCATGAATTTGCATGTTTTCAGATGAACACAAGTCACACCCAGATGAGCACACTTCATATTTTTTCAGGATGTAAACCTTCCCAAAGAACTCAAAACCCTACAGAAATCATACTAAGGGATTAAAAACATCAGGAAATTCTTGTTGTGGTCAGCAGAAACCACTTTAGATAGCCTCATATCTGTTTCCCCTTCTCTTTCCTAAGTGAAAATTTAAAACTAGCTGTTCAGTTTTCCTATTTTTTCTTCCCCGACTGGTTTATCCCATCCCTTGGAAGGAGTAGAACCACAGCAAGTAGTTCCAAAAGCCAGCTGGCCCCTGCCTCGTTGTCCCTGGGGCTGGAGAAAGGAGCATGATTTACAATTGCTAGAATGATGTCACTAAACTACTAGAAGAAAGGGTCTTCCAAGAATTTGTGGAATTCTAGAAATCTACTGCTGGACAGATACATTCAAACAATAAAAACACCAGAGCTTCAAAAACAGTTTACAGTCAGGACTGTGAGGAGGGCCAGTACCTACACAGGCTTCTGGTTTCACTTAGGTTCTGTGTATTGGACTGAACTTTGGCACAGAATATTTTTGACCTACATCAGTGACTTACGTTCTTGGGCTTCTTTCTTGTCACTGGCAAGCTCTGGATATAAGTAGCTTTAGAAATGCAGTATCCCTTTGCATACTCCACTCTAGAAGAGAGCTTCTACTCAGTTATTCCAAAAAGGATCAATCTATATTGTATTTAAAACATAATCTAGCCGGGCGTGGTGGCGCATGCCTTTAAACCCAGCACTAGGGAGGCAGAGGCAGGCGGATTTCTGAGTTCAAGGCCAGCCTGGTCTACAAAGTGAGTTCCAGGACAGCCAGGGCTACACTTAGAAACCCTGTCTTGAAAAACAAAAAAAACAAAACAAAAAAAAAAATCTAAAAATTGGTGTGTTTTCCACAAGATTTATACAACCAGAACACAGGCATTGTCAGCAAACACTCTTGTCTTCTAGCAGTCATCTGACAGCAACAGGACATCACCTGATGCTTCATCAGGGAAATATTATACATTATATATTATTATATATTATAGCCATGAAAATGGTGAGCACACTTTCTTCACAAGTTATTTTTAGGTGAGCACACTTTCTTCACAAGTTATTTCCACTCTCCTAGAGAGTATCGTCCATATATGCTATATGTCTACTACCTGTCTACTTCTTAGTAGCTTTTGCTACTACTGTTCTTGCACATGAAGAAAAAAATGTAAGCACCTGATTCGATCAGCAAATGCAACTTTACAACCCTATGGCATGTATGTCTGACTTGAAAATATCTCAAGCAGAAAGATTCAAATGATAGATGTTTAAATTGACCAGGGCACAATTTTTGTTTGCTTGTTTAGTTTTCAACATGGTTTATCTATGTCACCTTGGCTGTCTTGGAAGATGCTCTGTAGACCAGGCTAGCCTCGATCGAACTCAATAGAGATCAACCTGCCTCTGTTTACCATGTGCTGGGATTAAAGGCATGTGCCAACACACTGCCTGGCTCAACATTTTTGTTAAAGTCTTTTATCTTTTATATTTAGTTTTGATTTTTGAGAGTGGTTGTGCTATGTAGTCCTGGCTGACTTTGTGCTTTCTATGCACCCCGGCCTGGAACTCAAAATAATCCTCCTACATCAGCATCCACACTATGCCACAAGTTTTCAACTTTTGCTAAAATAATGTGACTGCTAGGTAAGTAAAATACTGAGTATTTTAATCTGTTTAGTATATTCCACGATGACTGAAAAGGGCAGTCACTATTAATTCTACAAATAAGCTCCAAAAGGTTTTGTTTTGGCATGCAGACATAGACATTCAGTGACAAACTCTTTTTGACCCTGTCTGGGACAAAATCCATAGATGCAGATCTCCCACAGCTGATATGTCATATGAGTAATTAAAGCTAACAAGGGTTGGGGGCGCTGGGAAGAGAGCTCAGTCAGTAAAATGTCCACATAAACATTAGGATCTAAGTTCAGATTTCCCAGCACCCATATAACAGTTGGTAACATATATTTTGGTCACATTTTTGGTTTTGTTTATGTTTTTCGAGACAGGGTTTCTCTGTATAGCCCTGAATGTCCTGGAACTCACTTTGTAGACCAGCCTGGCCTGGAACTCAGAAATCCGCCTACCTCTGCCTCCGGAGTGCTGGGATTAAAGGCGTGCGCCACCACGCCCGGCTATGTTTTTTGTTTTTGTTTTTGTCTTTTGGTCACATTTTTAGAGCAAGATTTTTCACTCACCTAATAATAACTTGACTTTCAAATATTCTTAATTATAAAATGCCAAAGCAAATCATGCTTCGCATCAGAATTAAATGTTACTGACCATGGAAATTCTGCTCTTTTAAAAACAGTTTAACATTTCTACTAAGATCATGTTTCTAGATAATTCCAAGTAAACTGAAACACACAGAAGGAAACCCCAGGATAATCTTAATACACATTAAAATTTAGTGTTATTCTTGAGTTAATAACTTTACAAATGACTCCATTTAAGAAATAAGCAGATGGCCTCACCATCTTTTCTTCTCTTTCCAAAGTAAAACCATCCTCTTTCTTCTCTGACCCTTACAAGAACTGAGAATCAGTCTCCTCTGGCAGGTTTACACTTCTGTGGGCATCTGAAAAAGAATCCAGGAGTCCAGCCCTCAACAGGCTGCAGCCTGTCTGTATCAGGCAGTTAGCAACACTATTGCGATTGCATCAAGGCTGGTTAAAGCCCAAAGCTAGTTCCCAAGACCTGGGCAAGCAGCTGGGACTCTGCAGGCATCAGAAAAGGCCTTGCAATGAGACCCTTACCAAGCAGAGATGGGGTGAGGGGCTCGAAAAGCGGGGCTTGAGAACAAAAGGGAATCTGTAAATAGTGCAGAAGTCTAAGAAACATGAGCATTCTGACAGTTCATGGGCAGTAACTACAAAATATAGTAAAGCAGATCTACAGAAAAATGAAATGTGAGCCTTTAGTCATTTGAATGTGGAGTTACAGAGGACACAGTAGCATTATGTGTGCAATTTATGTTTGTCTCATTCAATTTAAGGTATATCACAGACTGCCTATAAATTGATTGTGTCCCTTACCTTCAGCATTTCCACTCTACTAAAATGAAGACAAGACATGAACCCACCTCACTGTCCATCTCCTCTAGGCCAGTGTGAGATAGGATGCTTTGAACAAAATGGAAGAGTACTATGTTGCCATGTTAACTAAGGTTCAAGTCTATCTACCATTGTTCTTTGTCCAGACAGTTTTCTAGGCTTGATGCAAAATGGTAGACTATCTTTAGGTATATCACAGGCTGCCTATATGGCTTCTTCTTCTCTGACCTTGTTTGGGGAGCTTAAAAGCCCCACACACTTCTACCTGAAGAACATCATGTAGCCTTAGTTTGATTATAGGTTCAACTAACTTCCTTTCTCTGGACAAGAACTCATTCAAGTAGCACCTAAGATCTGAAATGCTTCCTCATGCTACTGAGGCATCTTGGTACCTTAAGCCTTTAGCCAATGACCTTTGCCCATCCTGGATGCCCCCTTCTCCCTCATGGCCCCCCTTGAATCACCCCAAGTAAAGTTGATCTGTCTCCCTGTATCTGGTCTGCCTGACTAAATGCTTATGAGTTTGTAGATGACATCTTAGTAAAAGTAATGACCCACTTGTATCACATTGCCCAATAATTTCTGGTTTGCTTCGATTTCTGAAATATTTCACCATCAGCTAATCAAATCTCCCTTCTACATAATACTGAGCTTTGAAACACCAACGAACATCAAGAAACAGCCCTTGGCTATATTTATTTATCATACACATAGAAATATCTTCTTCTAAAACCAAGTCTAATGTTTAAAAGAGAGTATCCATTTAGAATGGGACAGTAGATGGCAGGCAGTGGTAGCACACACCTTTAATCCCAGCACTTGGGAGACAGAGGCAGGCAGATTTCTGCCAGCCTGGTTTACAGAGTGAGTTCCAAGAAAGCCGGGGCTACATAAGAGAAACCCTGTCTCGAAAAACAAAACAAAATAAAAAAATTTAAAAAGAATGGGACAGTAGAGAAAGATTTTGGAACCATCCATTTCTATTTCTTGCTACTAGCAAACAGCTGAATGCAGCATCTCAGTTATCTGGGGTTCTGCCCTCTGCTTCCCCATCTGACACTCATTCATCACATGGATTTTATGGGAAGATAATTTCCCTTGTGAGTACACTGGGTTTAGACACCAGCTTCATTCCCATGTCCGCCCCGACTCCAGGTATACAGATTTGGGTTGGTTGTCCAGTTCAAACATCTGCTAGTAGTTTAGTGACCTCCAGAGAGTTTTAGCCTACAAATCACGATAGGAAGAGATAATGTAATTCCAATATGAGAAAAGCTCAAGGCACTAAATATAGTAATAGGAAAGGTCCTGTCCTGTGTCAGATACTCTTTCAATAGGGTTTATTGATCATAGAAACTCCTCAGATGCCTTTCCCTCTTTTAGGATGGCAAACTCCCAGCACCTTTCTGGAACAGAGGCCTGCCACAACATGGCTTAGGACCATAGAAGGGAAAAGCATGTTAAAATATTTACTATACATAGGACTGAGACATCCTAATGGCTGAAAAAAATATTTAAAATAGACTGTAATTATTCCTTGGCAGATTTCTTTGACTGTTTTAAAAACAAAGATTCTCAATGAATGCACGTATCCAAATTATTTCTCTTTTTACTGCACTTGTTAGAATATAATGTTGAGAATCATGTTTCTCTAATGCAACACGGAGGGACCAAGGCAAGAAAAAATAAAGAGCAAAATATTCTATCACAAATAATATAAAGAAATGGGGGGGGGGGACTTTGTTTCATCCCAGAATGCATTTCTCTAAAAAGTGTCTCAGAGACTGAAATAATTTTCTATACTAAGACAGTACTAGACTTCTGTGAAGGATGACCCTAGGTCCCTCCACGACAGCACTGCAACCTCCTGCTCCCAGACACACCACTTATCTCACTGAAATGCACCACTGCAGCTGATTTGTGAACTACTGCTAAGTACTAAAGCAGACACAAGCACAAGAACTGCTTGCTCACTAAGATGAGACTGATTTAACTGGGAGAATCCATCGACTTCTTATCATGGTTTTTTTCTGGGCTAAAAACCCCACCATGCAGATTGTATCCTGCCATCAATTTCCCTCCTTGTCAAGGAACTTAAAAAAAAAAAAGTCTCTTTTACTGAATGATTTCACTGTCTCTTTTTTAATCTGGATATTAAAATATACTCTGTAGACCAGTGTTTTCGTATAATTTTTGAAACTGAGACTGATATCATATTCTAATAATGACTAAAGGATTCTTCCGACATTCAAGTCCTCCATATTGCTTAGTCTTGTATTTCTCTTTCTACAGCCAAAGACACTCCAAGAAAGCCGGGGCTGTTTCTCGTGTACCCCCTCCCCACCCTACTAAGCCACACTCGTGCTTTTGGTTGAGCCCTCAAGGAGTGTCACTAAAGTAAACACATATTAAACCCAAAATTTTCTCCCTTTTCAGTAGAATAGAATTTACTACCCTAAAAAAGGGACCACATTTGTACAGGATTAAAGGAAAATAGTAATGTGTGAGCAAATACTAGGGTGAGCCTGTTTTGTTTCTCCCATGCACGTTACATATTGTAGTTCTCTCTAGTAGCATAGTCCAAAATCTTCTACAAAATTTTCGTTTCATAAGGGGTAGAGATGGCTCAGTGGTCAAGAACCCAGAGTTCATTTCCCAGCACCCACATTAGGATGCTCACAACAGACTGTAGCTACCATACTAACAGATCTGATGTTCTGACCTCTGCAGGCACCTGTCTGTAGTCCTGTGAATATACTCCCAGACAGACACATAATTTTGAAATGATACTAATGAATCTTTTTTAAACTTCACTAGTACTGTCATTTATTTAAAAAACAATGTAAAAACTAAAAAGAGAATTAGTAAAAGTGAAAATTCTGTAATGTGAAAGAATATGAAAATATTTCTAGAAGATTCTACCTTCCTTAAGATATTGTTGATTAAGCAGCAATAAACACCAAATGTTTTCAAGAATCTACTAGAAAATCTCTAGAAACCAACGTGTCAGTTCCTGACCTAAAGAATTCCAGGTGAAAGAGGCTGGCCTCTTGCATTGGAAGCAGGGATTAGGTTTCAATATGAATGCCAGCTGGCCTAAACGGAGGCTGTCGCCTCAAAGGAGAGATGAGAAAGTTCTCAGTTCACAAAGTTAGCTCAGATCCAGCCTCGACAAATTCTGAGCCCATGTGGCATCGCTTACAGCGCTCCCCAGCCTGAGTCAAGCACGCCTCCCGGGCCCCCGACTAGCCCAGGCGGCCTCGGGTTGAGGTTACCCAATCACCCTGGGGTGTTGGAGTGCAGGGGCGCTGGAATCCTGTGGTTGGGGGTGACTCAGAAGCGGCTTTCTGGGCGTTGGCGGTCTGGAGGTCGCACAAGCAGAACCAGCAAGGGAGCACACGACCACCACCATCCCTAGAAAACTCGGGTAGCGTAGGAAGGGAACGCAAGGGTGTGCTATCTCCAAACCTCGGGAAACCCGGGAGCACGTCCAGTCCCCGCCATTCGCTCCTGATCTCCGTGCTGCTGTCTTGCGGGATTCTGGGCTGGGCACCCGGGTAGGAGATCACGGAACCAGCAGAGCTGGACCGAGATGTTCAGTCCACAGGGAAATCGTCGCGCAGCGGGGGACGTGGCTCTAGCTGGCCCGTAGGGTCCGGTCCAGTGTAGACCCATGGAGCCACGAGAGGGTAACTTCCCCGAGCGTGGCCCAGAGCAGCGCCCAACGCAGCCCATCACTCACCGTTCCGTCCTCCCGGGCGTCCTCTCTCTGCGTCCCCGTGGGGCGCCGGGGCTCCGGACCCCTGGAGTTGGGCCCTCAGCTTGCGCGCCGAGCCATCCGAACTCAGGGCGCTGCGCCCGGGGTGCGCCGCTGCAGCCTCGAGCCGCCGTGCGGACTGGGCGGAGACCGTCGGCGGAGAGAGGGCGGGCCGCGGCAGGGCTCTGCCTGGGGCGGAGGAAGCCGCAACGTCAGCAGAGCCGGGGAGGCGAGGATGGGGAGGGGGAGAGTGGGACCCCCGCCCAGCCCGATCCGGACCTCCGCACGGGCTCTCCTCCGGCGCCCCAGATCACGGCTCCACGCGAGGCTCCGCCTTCCGGTCACTGCGGCCGGCACCCCACGAGACACCACGGGACCCCACAGAACCCCACGCGCCCTGCCCTGCCCTACCCCGCCGCTTTGGTTCCTACAGCTCTGATTTCTCCATGAGCTTCAGGTTCCACTCTGGAATCTCACCCAAAGGAAAGATAATTTCTGGAGGCCGGGGGAGGAGGGGCCGATTCGTTTTTTAAAGCGCTGGAAGAGGAAAGCCGAGAATTTAAAGAATCCCACTACCAACGCTAGTGGCCTATCCCCTCTCCAGGCTCCAAAATAGTTACACTCCCGACGCCTCCCTCCCTACCCCCCCCCCTTTCCTGAATCAGTTTTACTCTCTAAGAGAAAGGGAAAATCCACCTAATCCGAAGCAGTTGTCGCCTAGCATGGAGCTGCAAAATACCGGGAATCCTACCGCAACGAACCCTGTAAACTGAACTGATTTTAATCAGCAAAGATAAAGGATTGGAGTTTGCAGTTCAGAAGGGAAACTTTATCTTATTTCCTGTGTGTGTGTGTGTGTGTGTGTGTGTGTGTGTGTGTGTGTGTGTGCGTGTGTGTGTGTGTGTGATGCACCCAGCTTGTGTTTATTCTTTCAATGAAATGTAGCCATCCTGTACAAACTCTATCTAGCCGATCCAGGGTTGGATCTCCTTCCTCAGAGTTAAAGATAATTAACCTACTAGATTCTATGAAAAGGCAGCTTTTCGAGAGAGACTTACCTATTCATCAGAATGGGCGGTTTTACTCAACCCTGTTTGCTAATAAGTGCTCTGAGTTCTGACAGACTATGGAGACCCAAGGGCGCTTCCAGGCAACCACACTGTTAGGAAAGGTTACAGATTTTGCAATCAAAAGAGGCTCCTCACCACAGATTTAAAAAGAAAAGGAAAGAACTAGTACTGATAGGCTTTTAAATGCTAACTCAGATAAATCACTGATTTGCATAAACTTCCTGATATTTGGACAGGCCTGTGGTGAGAAAGTTCTAACTAGAGAAGTACTGTGAAGCAGTATTCAAATCCTTACTTTTCCGTTTACTGGGGCCCTTAGGAAGCTAAGCCACCTTCAGAGGCTGTGTGTCTCATCTATAGCATATAGTTCTATAATACTCCATTCAACAAAAGATACAAATGGCTAATATTTATTAAAAGTTTACTGTATGCCAGGCACTGTGTTGAGGTATTTATTTTAGTAGAATGAGTTGTATCAGTGCCTAGCTGTAGTATATAACTCTGAGATAATTCCCACTTGTCTTCTCAAATCAGAAAGTGACTTTAGAGAAAACAAGATGTTTACTTACTGAACTTCCCTGTGAGTAATCTTGTAGTCATGGGGTCTCCCAGCTAATATCTTAGAATCATAAAAGAGTTTTAATACATTCTTTGGAATGGAACCCTACACCTGACTGATGAATCAGGTGATTGATCATAATGTGCAGACAAGACTACCTTTTTTTTTAAAGTGCCCACTGCCGTGTGCTCACCAATCCCCATTTACCTTTGATTGATGTCACTGCTCTGGAAATCTAGCTATAGATGACACTGACTTGCAAAGAACCTCATGATATGATACCTCTCAACAGATTTACACATCTGCTTTCTGGACTCTATAGGCCATTTTTAAAAAAGATTTATGTGTGTTTTTAATTACATGCACATGGGTATTTTTCCACAGAGACCAGAAGGGGGACATTAAATCACCTAGAATTGGATGGAGAGTGGTTGTGAGCTGCCCAACCAACATCGGTGCTAGGAGCCAAACTTGGGTCTTGTGCAAGAGTGGTATGCCTTTTTGGCCACACTCTCCAGCCCCAACATGCCCATTCTTGACTCTGCAGGAGAATGCTTCAGTTTGAGTGCATATCCATTTCTGTCACCTCTTCCTTGCCCAGTGTCCTTCTTTACATCCCTAGATCTGCATCCAAGCTTTCATGTAAAAGTCACAGTAGAAAGCTGTGTGTCTGCTTTGTCCGGAAGTATGTCCTTGGAGCATTTTCTGTATTACAGTTCACTAAAGCTTTGAGGTGTTTGCTTGTTGTTTCCATAGCCAATGTTATCAGAGGCCTTCTTCACCCTACATTCACTACAATTTGTGTCCAACACTCCATCTTATTCTATTGAGTTCTGTTGGGTTAAATTTGGCCTAGTCTTTAAGCTTGTTGCATGTTCTGTACTTCTAACATAATGGTTTATCCCACCACCCAACTGAATGGAAAATCTGTGTCCTTCATCATCATATAAGCTGCCAATCATCTTCTGCTTCCAGCTGACACTGAATTTGGATGCTCTTGCTGAGGTTTTTTTTTTTTTGGGGGGGGGGGCTGCTCCCTCCCGCCCACTCCTTCCCAGAGCAGAAGGTTTAAATTTTATTTATTTTATGTATGTGAGTACAATGTCCCTCTCTTCAGACACACCAGAAGAGGGCATCAGATCTCATTCTAGATGGTTGTGAGCCACCATGTGGTTGCTGGGACTTGAACTCAGGACCTCTGGAAGAACAGTCAGTGCTCTTAACTGCTGATCCATCTCTCCAGCCCTGGCTGGGGATTTTTTTTAATCAGGGAGGACTCACATTACCTGTGCATGTTTACTTCTCTTGTCAAAAGACACCAAGCATGGGACACTGGCATGGCTTCCTGATAGAGTTAGAAAAAGGACCCTCCCAGTTGAAAGATTGGTAGATAGTAATCCAGTCCTCTCCCATGCAGCTTCAAGTTCATCATATAGTTCCTCCATCAGAAGGCCACTCTGTTGATGTAGCAACACTGACAGAAAAGGAAGTGACTACTTAGTGAATTCTTGTTAATTCTACTAAATTGTTTCTTCCTTTTTTAAGTGACCAGATGTGACTTTGGTAACAGCTGTATTCATCTTTCACTGCTTCTGTGAGGTTTCTGGTCTTGGATTTAGAAACAAGCTTTTATTTACTTATTTTTGTTCATTTCACCTATACATGTCCAGCTTCAGCCTTTCTGCATTCACTACCCTTTTTGCTGGGTCAAACCAAATGTCCTTAGCATAAACTGCTTGCTGAAGTGTAAATGCTCCACAAGAGAAGTTAAGCCTGAGAGAAATAGCTAAGTTACTTACAAGTTCTTCATTACTCTCTGTTTGCAGTTAACTCAGGTCAGTGTGTGTGTGTGTGTGTGTGTGTGTGTGTCTGTGTGTCTGTGTGTGTGTGTGTGTGTGTTTAATCCATTCACTGTAGACAAGATACGAAAGCAGAATAGTTCTCTTGATATCCATTTATATCAAGCAAAGGCACTCCTTTCTTGTTAGTGTTTGAATAAAATAATTTAAGATATATTCTTTCATTGTCCTAGTTTTATTTCTTGTCGCTAGATGAATACATGCCTAACAAATATCTCAAGAGCTACAGGTCCATGATTTCTATTCTTATCTTGAGTTTAATTCACTCACCTAAATTTAAACCTGCTTTGAGGGTTTCACTGACCAATCTGGGTCAGTGCATCTGCTTCAGTTCTTGCAACAGGACTCCTCCTCGGGTCAAAATTACTCCATTTGTAATTGTAAATTGTGTTATCATAATGAACCTGTGTGTTACCTCATCCTTGGGCCATTTGCAAGACAGCATCACTTTTGACTGTTGGAGCCATATTCGCCTGTATGCCCATGAGTTTATCCTCTCTATTTCTAAGCATCTGGTCCCAGCCAGACAATCCTCTCTGTTCCCCCACCCCCCTCCACCCCCTACACACATACTGTGGCTTTTCCAGCCTTTTTCACTTGGGCCTGACTTTGCCACTCCCTATCTGTTCTCCTATCAGCCTGCTCTGGGGCTGCTAATTCAACCCACTCAAATTTTCCTGACCTTTGTGTTCATTGTGACAAAGCTGAGACGGCCACTTACATCCACAATCATATCACTTCCACTCCATGCTGAGCCAATGGGATGCTTTGATGTACAGTTCTTCTCCCACTACACATTGCCCCAGGCTTCTGCTAAATGCTTAAAGGTGTCAGGCAAGTCCATGGGTGTCTTACTTTGTCCTCACAAGCACAGGTGTCAACATTATGCCATCGAACTGGTGAATTATAGCAGTAAGAAAATAGTAACCATGTATCTGTAATAGCCCTACAGTGCTAGGGGGCTGTTGGACCAGAAACAAAAAACAAGAAAGCCAAGAAACAGAGATTCAGAAAATGGAAGTGAACTTTCTGAAAACATAAAAAGCTCAAAACAACAATTGTTAGTGTATAGGCAATTCCACTGGCCCTCTCTCAGCAACCTAACAACTGCTTATGTCATCACCAGCCAATGCCAGATGCCCCAGTTGCTCTAGCCCTTTCTCAGGTCCTCCCTCTTCTCCCTGCTTCCAATAACCCTCTTACACAAGATCTGGCATACACCTTGCCATGGGCCTACCAAAGATACACCCACCCACCCATTCACCCATGCCACATTATATTTCATAACACCAGTGATTCACTTTGCTGATTTCAAATCCAGCCTCTACCCATTAAGCCACTTGGCACCTAGTGACTTCTAATATACATAAAACCCTTTCTGCCAGTTAGTGTTCAATTCAGGGGAAAGTGCTTCTCCAATCACTCCCAATTAACTCTTCCAATGGATGATTTTCTTTTACCTGTGGTTTATTCTAAGCCACTGAACATGTTCCAACCTACAGTTACAAAAATCATCATTGATATTTGCTAAGAAAAGGAATAAAACTAGTTGTATCATTGTCCTTGGACTTATTGGTACCAAAAGAACTAAAAATATTTTATCTTTTTTCTTGAACATGGTTTTGGGGAACTATAAAGAGTTATGGACATCAGTAAGGAATTTAGAGAATGAATGTTCATTGAAGCCAAGTTTTCTGTTAGCAATTATTTGTAAGGCCACTTGGAAATTATTGAGTATCCATTTTAACATCTACCGACTTCCACAATGAAGTGCATTTAAGGAAGCCTTACATTCAGAAGGCTCTCAGGACAGGTACATACTTGGCTGCTGGCTGCCCAAAGTCCATGCACTGTTAGGGACTATTCACAAAACAGTCCAACTTCTGTCTTCAGTACATGATTCTATCACCTACTAAATCAGGCTTGCTTGAATTATCGGTTTTGTTTCCATTCCATAATCAGGGAATGAAATGTACTACTGCCTCTGCCTCCTGGGTGCTACCATTAATGGTTTGCACCACCACTGCGATTACTAAATAAGTACTAGAATGCTGAATGTGCAGGGAGAGAAGAGACTTATTTATTAGTAATTAAAGTACATGTGCCTCCAAGAAGAAAATGATAAGACATCTAAACCTGCTCTTTGGACTGCAAGTTCAACTGTAATATCCCAGGTGAACTGTACTTTATATCTCTTCATGTTCTGAACTTGTTGCCTTATTGAATTATAAACACCTTCATGCTGGAGACTACTTTCTTTATTCTGTGCCATTTCCCATATTTCCTAACATGATGCCTGTTTATTAAGTTAGAATATGTCTCAGGTGGTGATGATGTTCCACACCTACTAGTTGCTGTGACGGGAAATTTAATGCAAGTATCAGTTAAGATATTACTTGTTGCCAAACACAGGCCACATTAGAGATCATTCAGAGCTTCTGATGCACAGGCTATAGCTGGTGCCAATCCAATTATACTGTCTGGGGTATCCAAAGTTTCCTGGCCCCAAAAATTTGGATAGTTAGGTGTGGGGAGCAGGAGCGGCCGCATGGGCCAACGATGGCGCCCTGGCTCTATGCTAAGCCCTGTGACCTCACTTGTTTACCTCAGTCTCAATCATGCACAGTAAAAGCAGCACGTGTAAATCGTTGGAAAGGTTAGTGCAATATCTCGCAATACCATTCTATCAGCCAATCCTGCACGCTGCCTTGGGTGTGTGTGGCTATGATTGGGTGGTGTGAGGTGATGTGAGTGAATGGAAGAGGATAAGTAAGTGTGGACAGTCCCAGAGGATGAGAATTGAATTGGATAGATGAGAGAATTGAAGACTGACTGACAGAAATGATGAGAGAATTGATGATTGACGACTGATGATCCAATGAGGGATTGAAAGCTGGGAAAGCTGCGAGAAACCTCTGAATAAAGAGAAGCGGCTGCAGCTGCTCTGAACCTGCTTTTGGAGTCGGTGTCCTTTATTACCACTCTCTGCTGGTCAGAGATTGGGGCTGCAACAGTTAGTGGGGCATCCTTCTGTAGGACTGTTGTGAACAGGCTCTTGAACTAAACAAAGCATTTACTGAAATAAGCTTCTTTGCCACTTTTGTTCTGGTTTATTAATTATATAAGTATTGTGAAGGCATTTCATTTTCAGGTATATTTCCATCTAAGTACTTTTATTGACTATAAAATTTTGAGGAAAACTCTACTTGATTTCAGTAAAGGCTGAAGTAGTCAATTTGAATTCACACTGGAGTGAGTGTTTCATGTTTTGCTGCCCAAATATAATAAGTAACAAACACTAGCAAGATATTTTCCATCTAGGCAATTTGGAGGGTTTTTGTACTACATCCACTCCAGTAGCAACCTGCCTGACAAGTCTGGGCACGGTCCCGAGGCAAGAAGTTCACGGAAACTTAGTCTCCTGGAATCTTAGCATCCTGTATAAAGAATGCTCCAATGTCCTTGATTTAGTTAGTAAACAGATCTGTGTGCTTTCCCCTAATATTGCTTCATTATAAGTGCTTCTAAGGATTCATATTTTAACATATAGCCAAGTTAGATCCTAGGCAGTCCTTGATCCAACCTTGAGCATGAATAGCTGAGTCACTGCCCTACAGAGGAATTCACCACTAACTAAGAATAAGGAGGTTTGTGACCTGAGAAGGAACCAGAGTGAGATACTTGAGTCACTCCCATATACAGGAATTTACAATGGTTTAGGAAATAGATTGAGCTGTGGTTTTAGAGTATTGCATTATTCATGAGAAGGTTAGCTAGAATGGAATTCCTTAATTAGAATCATGACTTGGATGTGAATGCCCTTGCCCTGGGACTGTTAAGACCTCACACCTGGCTCCTAAAACCATAACTGACCTTAGATAGAGCTGATTTTGTCTCAGTTGTTTTTTTACCCAGTTCCTGTCGGTCCTTTCTGTGACTGCATTCCTCTGCTTTGTGTAAGAGTCATTAAGCATCCGGTGATCTCATTGTACCTTGAAGATGTGTTACCTAACTCACTATTTTCTTCTGTATAAAAGTCTGATGCTCAATTTGACACAATACACTCAGATATTACACACTCCCTTGTGTGTCGTGTCTGTTTGTCATTCGCTGAATCTTTGCCCACTTCCTCAAGAGAACTCGACCCACGCAGGCAGGGGACCCAGAGGGCCTGTGGCATTTTTGTCTATTGTCAAACATAGAACATAGGGGCTGGAGAGATGGCTCAGCAGTTTAAGAGCACTGATTGTTCTTCCAAAGGTCCTGAGTTCAAATCCCAGCAACCACATGGTGGCTCACAACCATCTATAATGGGGATCTGATGCCCTCTTCTCGTGTGTCTGAAGACAGCAACAATGTACTCACATACACGAAATAAATAAATAAATAAATCTTAAAAAAAAAAAGAAAACATAGAACATCTTGGGTGCTCTGTACTGACAACATCTTTTAGAAGGGGAATATTTGGCAGTTGTCAACTTTATGTGACCAATGGTATGTCCCATGCCCTTTCTCAACCAATTTCAAAGAGTACATATGATTCTCATTTTTGTTATCTTTTATTATTGTGATTTTTTTTTTTAGAAAATAGTGCCATTTTATTTTTTGGTATGTCCATGGCCTCTAATCTTGTTCATATGGAAAATGCTGCCATTTTCTTTGTTAAAATATACTTTTAAAGCTCACTTATATATAACCTTCTAGAAAAACAATATCTCTTAGGAGCACTTCGCATCTCATTGAGAATCATCAAGGAAATTAAAATTAGTTCTAGTCATATTTTTGTTTTATAAAGAAGTTAGGTTAGCCTCTATGGGGGCAACGAGAGCCAGTCCTGGCTGCTGGTCACTGTAGAGTGGGGAGAGAACGCAAGCCACATGACTCTTAACAAAGCTTTCTTTTTCCCATTTCTCACTGGCCAAGAGAGTACAAATAATGTCTTCTTTTAAGGTTCTTTGATTTTTTTTTTAAACTTTTTTATTTATTTATTTTATTTATTATATGTAAATACACTGTAGCTGTCTTCAGACACTCCAGAAGAGGGCGCCAGATCTTGTTACGGATGGTTGTGAGCCACCATGTGGATGCTGGGATTTAGACTTATTACCTTTGGAAGAGCAGTCGGGTGCTTTTACCCGCTGAGCCATCTCACCAGCCCCAGGTTCTTTGATTTTATTGGCAATTTATTGACAGGATGCGGAATAAGGGGGTTGGGAGAGAGGGAGAGGGAGAGGGAGAGGGAGAGGGAGAGGGAGAGGGAGAGAAACAACAATAACCAATCATCATCCCAATCATGGAAATTTGCCTGATTCAGGCAAATTGACATTAAGGGATTTCCTTGAATAGCACAGTAAAGATTGCTGTAGCCTATATTCAATTTCTACTTCATTACAGTTGTTATATTTGTAATGGCTGAACAAAAAAAAATTTCATTATATATATTATATATGTCATATATAATAATTTACTTTTTTGTTTTGGTTTGGTTTTTTGTTTTTTGGACAGGGTTTCTCTGTAGAGCCCTGGCTGTCCTGGAACTCACTTTGTAGAGGTTGGCCTCGAACTCAGAAATCCGCATGCCTCTGCCTCCCAAGTGTTGGGATTAAAGGCGTGCGCCACCACACCTGGCTACTATTATTTTTATATTATAATTTACTATTTTACTATTACATACATAAGAATTCTCTCTCTCTCTCTCTCTCTCTCTCTCTCTCTCTTTCTCTCTGTCTCTGAAACCTTTGAAGGATCTTCCTCTCCTAATTTAGGGTTGGTCAGTTTGATGGTTGGTCAGGAACTGTTGTGTAAATATGCCCTGATCAGACTCTTGAGGCATCAGTAGGGGGCCTACAGGCCTGAGAAAAAACCCTCTAGCCAGATATTGGTTTTAAGGCTTTTGTCTCAGGTCATGCGATGAAGCCAGGTATCTTGGAAAGTTCTTTTGTTTGTTGTTGTTGTTTATTGCCTAGTCATGGCCCCTCCAGTGCATGGCTGGCCAGGCTGCTGGGGAAGAGGCACAAGTGCAGGAATGTGCCAGTCCTACATTCATCTTTTTTAATATTTCCCGCAACAATGGCCCTTTTTCTAATCTTTCTGCCTACCAGGGAATCTGTTTGACTCCTAGTCCCTCACTTGGACAAAATAAAACAAATTTTAGGAGATACAACCACCATAAGGGAGGATGGGAAGTCTAAAATCACAGTTCTAACCAATTCTGTTTCTGGGCAGGAGTCTTGATCACAGACAGACATCAAGCAGGCTCCTCCTCTCATTGCCTATGCATGGAACATTCTCCTATCTTCTCAATGTATCTCAAAAGCCAACACCTCTATGACTTAGCATACCTCACATACATCCTAAAAACCTTTCTGCACATATACTCACATTGAGTAGTCTGGATTACAATTGAATTTTAGGAAATCCAATTCAGTCCATGGTGCTTGTACCCTTGAAATTAGACATGCCCAATAATATATCTATTGACATATTCTCTAGAGGTTGGGCCAGGACTCTGTCTTCACAAATCCTATAGATATATTCAATGTTCAGTTTTCCCTAAGGGTCATTAGCCTTGTCTACTGGTTAGCACATAAACTTCATATTAAAATCAGCAAGGGAATTTTAAAGCCAGTGGTGTAGGATATCCCCAAGAATATCTGAACTCAAACATGATACAAATATTTTAGCTCTTATTCACATTTGATACCCATACCTTTTTATCAATCACATGAATATACCTATGTATACATTGAAATACACACACACATAATATTTAAACAAGAATTTTTGAGAATCAGTATTCTCATAGTATATTTACTATACATAAACTTCATTTTTCCCCAGTTGAAAAAAGAAAAAAATCTGGCAAGCCTTTAGAGGCAGGCAGATCTCTGTGAGTTCAAGGCCAGCCTGGTCAACCAAGCAAGTTCCAGAACAGCCAGGGTTACACAGAGAAACCTGTCTCAAAAAAACCTAAATGAATAAATATAAATTAAAAATAAAATAATAAATCAAAGATTTATTTGATAGTCAATGTCTTCCCATAGGATAAGTCAAAATAAGAATTTAAAAGCAGGTAGAACCGGGAGGTGGTGGTGCACGCCTTTAATCCCAGTACTTGGGAGGCAGAGGCAGGCAGATTTCTGAGTTTGAGGCCAGCCTGGTTTACAGAATGAGTTCCAGGACAGCCAGGGCTATACAGAGAAACCCTGTCTCAAAAAAACAAAAACAAAAACAAAAAAAGCAGGTAGAAGTTTATATTTTCAAAGAATCTTTAAAATTTAGTTTATTGAACCATATAAACAAAAGAATTATGGGTTGTTCTCAATGTTAAAACTACTATTCAGTTCAGAGCTCTTTGGTTTCCAGAGCAAACAGTCTGGCAGTAAACAGGAGGGAATTAGTGAATTTCCTAAGTTCACACTGTTCAATTAAGTAGAATTATTTTTGAATCTTGTTTTGGAAAGGCATTCCTTGTGGAGTCAAAAACTAGTAATTAATGTGAGGTAGTGAAAAGAGAGGCATCTGCTGAAGCACTTGAATATGGCTGTTTGGTGAAGAATCTGAAACCTCTAGCTAGAATCTGTTGAGCATAGACTGCAGAGGGGCTAGCATCAATGAGTCTTTCATGCCCAGGATTGTGGGAAGCCTGAACACTCTGTGTGCTTACTACAGCCAACTCTGGGCTTCATGGAAGGGAGAAGCTGGGTCAGGGTAACGATCCAAGGCTACAGAATTCAGCGACATTCTTGTTCAACAATCAACTCAGATGTCTTGAATTAAGTCATTTCACCCACATGCAATTTGCAATTATTTTATCGCTATGTTAAATATTGCTTCAAACAAAAGCAGACACCTTTAAGTTTTCTGCCATAGTGTTAGTTAATCTAGTATGTCCAAAATGCTATTTCAACATGTTTTTGAAAACTCAACTAGCTGTATATTCAAGTATTTGACAGTCACACATCACTAGTGGATACTGGCTAGTGGCTGACATATTGGATTGTGCAGAGCTAGACAGATTTATATACTCCACAGTATGAGTACAGGAGTGACATTTGTCTTTGATCCTTAGAACAATTGTTCCAAAGACTAACTAATCATCAAAACCATAGAAACTTTAAAATGATATTGTGAGCCCTCATTTCTTGTGTATTAGTTATGTCCTAGAAAAAAAAAATCTCCCTAAGAAAATAGATGTCCAGCCTGCCCATACCCTGGAGATGTTGCACTCGGAAGGCAAGCAAATTTCTGTAAATTTGAAGATAGCCTGGTCTATGTAGTGAGTTCTTAGCTAGAGCTATAGAGAGAGACCTGTCTCAAATAAACAAACAAACAACAAAAACAAAACCAACCAACCAAACAAACAAACAAAAAACTCTTTGCTGAGATGACCACATGTTCAGGTCACTGGAGATAGGAAGGGAAGAGGGAGTGTGGGTGAGTTCTGTGGTTGGTAAGTTTTCCTGTCCAGGCTTCTGTGGTTAGCAACCTTTCCTTTTTAGGGCTCCGCAGATAGTTAGCAGGAGACAGTTCTGCCTATGTGGCGGGAACTTTTGCTTCTGTGTCCATGATATCATAGAATACCAGTCACTGAAGACAATTAAACTTTTTCAAGTTAACCTAAACTTTTTCAAGTTAACATTTTTGTTTTGTTTTGTTTTGTTTTGTTTGTTTGTTTGTTTGTTTGTTTTTTGAGACAGGATTTCTCTATGTAGCCTAACTATCCTGGAACTCTGGTATGTAGACCAGGCTGGCCTTGAACTCAAGAGATCTGCCTTCCTCTGCTTCCTAAGTGTTGGAATAAAAGGCATGTGCCACCATCACCCAGCTCAAGTTAACAGAGTAACAGCTAACACAAAAGGAATTGAATTTCTCCTGACCAGGATGCATCTACCTTGTGACCTGAGGAGCTGCAGCTGGTGTGACGCATCTATTTTTGAACCTGTTTAATGATTGCATGTAGGTTGGCTGCCCTCTTTTTTCCTATAGCTGATTCTCACACACACCATTTTTAGTTTAACTGCCAACTCAGATTATGGGTTATCAAGGTGAGGAGTCTCAAATACATTTATTTTATGGACATGAAGACATGTGTATATTATGTGTATTAAAAATCTCCTTTCTAGGGCTGGTGAGATGGCTCAGCGGGTAAGAGCACCCGACTGCTCTTCCGAAGGTGATGGGTTCAAATCCCAGCATCCACATGGTGGCTCACAACCATCCGTAACGAGATATGGCGTCCTCTTCTGGAATGTCTGAAGACAGCTACAGTGTACTTACATATAATAAATAAAATAAATCTTTAAAAAAAATCTCCTTTCTAGACTATAGTAATCATTTAGACTTTTAACACAAAGGATAGCAGGAGCGTATAAGAAAAGAAGTAAACTGAATTGAGTTGTTTTAATGAGTTCACTCCAAATTGATTCCAAAGGAAATGAGTCTCACATGCAGTGAAGGGGATCTGTGGCCTAAATGGATCAGAAGACTAAAAGGGCCAGCTAAGTAGGAATGAATATATAAACAAATGGTAACCTAAGTCTACACTCAAGCAATTCTTGGTGTTCTCAGGTTAGAAAACTGCAGGCAATCTATGAGGGTATGGGCAAGTACCTATTCTCACAAAATATAGGTAGAAAATATACTTTGGTAATCTAGTGAGAAAGCAAATATGTAGCAAACCTGTGAAATTGCATGTAGCAATTCTACCCCCTGGAATATGTGTACAAATAAACAATAGTTTCAAACTATGTTGTACCAGCCATTCAAGTTCCCACACAGGCCTCAATTGCTACAGACATGATCTTATCAAAAGAGAACAGTTACAAAACAAACCTCATAAACCCAGGTTCCTTCATGTCACAACGGCGAGTGTCCATTGGTGGGAGCCTGCCTGAGTTACTTTTCTATTTCTGTGCTAAGCCACCATGATCAAGGCAATTTATAGAATAAAGAGTTTACTTGAGCTCACGGTTTCAAAGGAGGAGTCAGTGACCATCATGGCAGACAGTATAGCAGTAGGCTGACAGGTAAGGCACTGCAGCCGTTGCTCAGAGATTATATTCTGGTCCACAGCCACCAGGCAGAGAAAGAAAGTTAATTGGGAATGGCATGGGTTTTTGAAACCTCAAAGCCCCCCCCCCTTGCCCCCCCAATGACACATCTCCTTCAATAAGGCCACATCTAATCTTTTCAAACAGTCCCGCCAACTGGGAACCATGCATTCACATATATGAGTCTACGGGACCATTCTAATTCAAACCACCATAGAATCACTTAGGTTTATGTTCAAAATCTTTGTGTGGCATATTTTAACCCTAGGCAAGGTATTTGGCCTCTTTTGTTTTAGCTTTCTGAAGATCCCATCTTTTGGGATTATGTGGATGAGAGACACAGAAGGTAAGATACCAGGCACAATGCCAGCAGACTAAATGCTCAACTGTAGCTGTTATAATTAGAATGAGGTTTATGTACATACCTTCACGAGAGACATTTATAACATTTTCTGAAAGTCAAGTGTATCCTCGTGAAGATGTTTATTCAAGAGAATTCTCTGTGACACCAACAGATTTATTTGGAAGACTACAAAGGAAAATATCCCTGAATTTTCCACCCACTGTTACCTAACACTCCACCACCTCCCTTAGTAGTCTTCTCATTTCTCCAGAGAAAAAGCAGAACAGAAAGTTCCTTCTGAACCACAGTTAGAGATCAACATCAGTTCATCTGAGAAAAAAAAATTCCCATCATTATTTATATACAAAGACCTCCATGTAGGTACAGGACTACATACACATTTATGTACAAAGCACAAGGACACACGCATACACATGTATTTAAAGTATACATTAGTAACAAGTTTAATGTTAGCATTTACATAACACAAATGAGTGACGTAGTGGAGAAACAAAATGAGAACCTTAAGACTCATCCTTCCTGTTATGTTTAACCTCGGTTCCTGATACACTTGTCAGACAAATATATTTCACACTGTATAGAATTCATATTCTCTCTCTCTCTCTCTCTCTCTCTCTCTCTCTCTCTCTCTCTCACACACACACACACACACACACACACTTGGGAGGAGATTCAAAGTTAGGGGAAATGAATGATGTGTACTCGTGATGTGGGCTAGCAAGCTGAGTCAGTTTGGTGAAGCCAATTTTTGTCTGCCCAGCACTCATCCAGACTTCCCTAAGGGTAATGATTTCCCTGCCAGGCATATTATTGGAGTGACTGGAGTCCCAGACCTGACTAATATTTTCTTCTTGGCCCTTTTGCTTCTTTAGCACAAACATCTGAGGTTATGGTGGTTTTGAAAGAGCGTCTCAAAGCATCTTAAGCATTTCTGTTCTTTAAAAAAATTATTTCTCAATATCTTGATGTTCACTACCAAGCTCAGGGCTACTGCCCTCTGCCCTATTTATCATTAAAGGTGAATTTTGAGTCACTGTTTAAGCTTTGATAACTTCATGCAGAGTATAGAAATTGGGACCAATAACCCATACAAATTGAGAAACACATTGAGAGATTCTTCAGAATTTATATCACTGCAGACAGCCTTGGTTTTGAGTGACACCTGTGTTCAGGGGATCATTTCAGATGAACTGGCCCTTAGTAGCAGGACAAATTAAAGCATGACAGGTTGTACTACATGTAGATAGATCATAGCTGACTATCAGGAAGTATTATTTGGTAAGACCCCACATATTATGGGTCCTGACTACATGGATATATAAACAAATAAAATTAGGAAATGTTTGATTTCCAGGTATAGGTATACCACTGTAATCTCAGGACTCAGAATACTGAGGCAGAGGAAATTGCAAGTCACAGGAAGCCTAATATCTATAGTGAGAGCCTTGTCTCAGGAAGATACGGGGAAAGAGAATAAGAGAGGACGGGAGGGAGGAGAGAGAAAAAGAGGAAGAGAGGATAGGGATAAGGATGTGGACAGGACACAGAGGCTGTGATGGCTTGAATAAAAATGGCCCCCAATAGGCCCATGGTGACATTTTTAGGAGGTATGCCCTTATAGGAGTAGGTATGGCCTTCTTGGAAGAATTGTGTCACTAGTATTTCATAACACACACACACACACACACACACACACACACACACACACACACCATCCACTGGCTCTTAAATTCTCTCCAATGCCTTTTCTACAAGGTTCCCTGGGCCTTGGGAGTGTGTTATAGATGCCCCATTTAGGACTGGGCACTCAATAGTCATTTATTCTCCGCTTTCCACAAGGTGAGAGTCTCTGAATTAGTCATCACTGGCTGGAGAAAGAGGCTCTCCGACCTGGGCTGAGAACAGCGGCAGTCTACCAACATGGGTTACTTAGAAGGCAGTTTACATATATGTCCATTTAGCAAAACACCAGTAGATTTCTGCCCCTGGCTAATAGCCCTTTCTCTCTCTTGTATGTTTTCCTCCCTTCTTAAGCACTACTAAATATTTCAGAAAGCATGTTACCATTCTATGAGGTAAAAATAATGAAGATC
>LR751292.1:112115-190093 GCA_902729485.2 Mus minutoides
TTTTTCCAGACAGGGTTTCTCTGTAAATCCCTGGCTGTCCTGGAACTCACTTTGTAGACCAGGCTGGCCTCGAATTCAGAAATCTGCCTGCCTCTGCCTCCCAAGTGCTGGGATTAAAGGCGTGTGCCACTATGCCCAGCTGTTACCATGTTTCTTAAGTAAAGAATGAGAGTTTGACAATCTGAGGATGGCACAGCAGGCTGATTTTCACTTCCATCACACTGCAAACAGACCACTTCCTTCTCTGCTCTCAGATACAGTAAGGGTTAATCTACTGCTGCCAGGATAGCTGGGTGTGGGCCAGCATCGTCATCATGACTTCCTGAAGGGCTCTGGGCTTCAGAGGGAGGGAAGCATCTCACATTCCTGTTATAGGAAGTTCTCAGTGGTGCTGACCATGCGGAAGGAAGGAACAACAACAACAACAACAACAACAACAACAACAACAACCAAACAAGCCCTGATGAATCCAAGTGTCCTACTAACCACTGTGTAGACACAGTATTGACTTAAACCCATGAAGGTAGCTCTTTATGGATGGACATTCTTTTCTGAGTCTGCTCACTCTACATAAAATAGCACAATTTAGAACAGAATGGAATGTTTTCTAAAGCAGGATTCAGCTTCCCACTGCCACCAAAACAAACAACAACAAAAACAGATGATATGCCAGGAAAACCTTTATATAATTAATCTATGTTCATCATGTCTAAAATCATGGGAAAGACTTAAGAGCTATTTTTAATAGTTTTGTGACGTAGGTTTCACCATGTGCCCCTGGAAGCCCAGGAACTCGCTCTGTGAACCAGGGTAGCTTGTTGTGTTGTTCTGCCTTCTGAGTAGCTCAAGCCACCATGACATACCTTTTGTTTTTGGAAGGAAAGTTATAGTGTTTACATTAACAACCATATGTATGTAAAGCATAGCTTATTCGGAGAATAATTAATGAAGGCACTATACTGAATATTAGCCAGCTTTTTTGACTCCTAGGTTCTTGGTTCATTCAGTGAGTAGACACTATATCAGTGAATCTTTGCATTACTTTTTTTTTAAAGAGTTATTTATTTATTTTATGTATATGAATACACTATAGCTGACTTCAGACACACCAAAAGAGCGTGTCAGATCCCATTACAGATGGTTGTGAGCCACAATGTGGCTGCTGGGAATTGAACTCAGGACCTCTGGAAGAGCAGTCAGTACTCTTAACTGCTGAGCCATCTCTCCAACCCAGGTCTTTGAATTATTAATGGGTGAATAATTCCCACTTATTGCTTTTTTTTGTTTTAGAATAATTTGGTAGAATTTCATGATCCTGCAAAGTTAAAATTTGATTTTCATGTTGATTTATACAGAGTTTGCTCAACTCAGCATTTATAATATACAAAGAGTCAGGTGGTGGTGGCGCATGCCTTTAATCCCAGCACTTGCGAGGCAGAGGCATGCGGATTTCTGAGTTTGAAGCCAGCCTGGTCTACAAAGTGAGTTCCAGGACAGCCAGGGCTACACTGAGAAACCCTGTCTTGAAAAACCAAAAACCAAACAAAAACCAAACTATATATATATATATATATATATATATATATATATACATACATACAAAGAATGGCTTTTCTCATGGTGCTTGTTAGCATTTTGTCTAGGCTCCACCCCACAGTTGCCTGGCAACAGCCAGGTGTGCCTGACTCACTATAAAAGGGTCTGCCTGCCCCCTCCCTCCTTCCCCCCCTCCCCTTTCTTTGTCTCTACTACCCTCTCAACTCCCAGCCCCATGCCCTGAATAAACTCTATTCTATACAATACCACGGTGTGGCTGGTCCCTCAGTGGTAAGGGATGCCTTGGCATGGGCCCACAGAGGCACCCCCTTCCCTCACACCTGACTGCACATCCACAAACACATTCCTCCTTTATAGCAGTGCTTATTTATAAGGAGCTTACATGCAAAGACATATGCAGGTCCCCCCAGAAAATGCAGACCATATTGCAATGGCCTTTATATAGCTCTTCACCACATGTTATTTTTAAAAAGAATACTAGTGCCTCATCAGTTTCCAATCATCTTACTATTTTATTCTCTTAAAACAGAAATCACTTTATAAAAATTGAAAATTAATTTTCAATCTGAGTTAATTACTTCCTTTTTAAATTGAAAATATATTCCCCTCCCCCCAGCCAAACAATATATTCTGGCTTTGGTTTTCTCTCCCCTTCTCCCCCACCTCCTCCCAGATCCCACCCACCCAAATCTGCATCCTTGTTCTCTCTCATTAGACAACAAACAGGCATCTAAAAAGAAAAAAATAGGAAGAAGTAATGATAAAAATAAAAACAAACAAATAGGACAAAACAAATAAATGAAAAAAAGAGTAAAAAAAAAAAAGCAAAAGAAACATATATAGACATAAAAACACACTGACACATACAGAAAACACCTAAAACCACAAAAATCAGAAACCACAATATATAAACAAAAGCCCTGTCGGGTAAGAAAAACAAAGGAAGAAAAACAAAAGCCTAGATAAAACTGTATGAGCCAACAAAACCAAACCTCCAAAACTACCATTAAATTAAGCTAGTTACTCTCTTAAAGTTATAGGTTAGATCCCTAAACTCTAGAAAAGGAAAGAATGTATTTACCTCTCCCCTGCTAGGATCTAATACACAGGCAAGCACTTGGAGGGAGAGCTACATCTTAGCCCTATTTGGGGGTCAAGTGCTTGCTGCACAAGCGTGAGGATTGACTTCTGACCCCAGTGTTGTGTCTATAAAAGCACAAAGAGAGGGAAATATGTTCTAGGAGGGGTGGGGGGAGGGGTGCCTCGGCAGAAGGGAGTTGAGAGGGTAGTAGAGACAGAAAAAGGCAGAGAGAGAGAGAGAGAGAGAGAGAGAGAGAGAACAAGTAGAGGAGTAGAGGTTGGCCATGGGAATGGGGAGAAAGGGCGAAGGTGAGCAGAGAAAGAGTAAGAGAGCAAAAGAGCAAAGAGGAGGGCAAGCAGCCCCTTTTATAGTGGGTCAGACCTACCTGGCTGTTGCCAGGTAACTGTGGGGCGAAGCTTAGACAGAATGCTAACACCCAGCACCCATGGAAAAGATGTATGGTCACTGTCTTAGTCAGGGTTTCTATTCCTGCACAAACATCATAACCAAGAAGCAAGTTGAAGAGGAAAGGGTTTATTCAGCTAACACTTCCACATTACTGTTGATCACCAAAGGAAATCAGGACTGGAACTTAAGCAGGTCAGGAAGCAGGAGCTGATGCAGAGGCCATCCATGGAGGGATGTTACTTACTGGCTTGCTTCCCCTGGCTTGCTCAGCTTCCTTTCTTTTTTGTTTGTTTGTTTTCTCGAGACAGGGTTTCTCTGTGTAGCCCTGGCTGTCCTGGAACTCACTTTGTAGACCAGGCTGGCCTCAAACTCAGAAATCTGCCTGCCTCTGCCTCCTGAGTGCTGGGATTACCACGCCCGGCTCAGCTTTCTTTCTTTCTTTCTTTCTTTCTTTCTTTCTTTCTTTCTTTCTTTCTTTCTTTCTTTCTTTCTTTCTTTCTTTCTTTCTTTTTTTGGTCAACTTGCTTTCTTATAGAACCCAGAACTATCATCCCAGGAATGGCACCATCCACAATGGGCCCTCCCACCTTTGATCACTAATTGAGAAAATGCTTTACAGCTGGATCTCATGGAGGGAGACATTTCCTCAAGGGAAGCTCCTTTCTCTGTGATAACTTCAAGTTGACACACAAAACCAGCCAGTACAATTGACCCCTTGTCAACTCGACACACAAACACATCACTATTAAGCCTCAACCCTTACTTTCTTATTCATCCCCAAGATCTTAATAACTTTAAGAGTCCCAATCTTTACAAATTCTTACATATTAAAGCAGGGGGAGGGGGGTATAGGGGATTTTTGGAGAGGAAACTAGGAAAGGGGATAGCATTTGAAATGTAAACAAAGAAAACATCTAATAAAAAAAAAAAAGTAAAAAATTTCAATCTCTTTAAAATAACCAACCTCTTTTAAAATCCAAAGTCTTTTTACAGTTCAAAATCTCCTAACTGTGGGCTCCACTAAGATACTTTCTTCCTTCAAGAGGAAAAAATAGGGCCCAGTTACAATCAAAAGCAAAATCAAACTCTAATCATCCAATGTCTGGGATTAACTCATGATCTTCTGGGCTCTTCCAAGGGCTTGGGTCACTTCCCCAGCCTTGCCCTTTGTAGCACACACCTTGTTTTCTAGGCTCCAGCTGTCTGTACTCCACTGCTGCTGCTGTTCTTGGAGGTCATCTCATGGTCCTGGTATCTCCAAAATACTGCTGTCTTCTGCTGCAACTAGGCTTTACCAATAGCCTCTCATAGGCTCTCTTCATGGTGCCAAGCCTCAACTCCTTTACATAACCCCTTCAGTCCTGGGCCATCAATTGCAACTAAGGATGTGCCTTCACCAATGGCCTTCCTTGGCCTATCACAGTGCCAAGCCTCAGCTGCTCTTCATGACCCCTTCATGCCTTCAAAACCAGTAAGATCTGGGCAACTCTTATTTTTGTTGTTGGTTTTTTTTTTTTTTTTTTTGGTTTTTTGAGACAGACCTGGGCAACTCTTACACATTACCAAGTCCAGCTGCAACTCAAGGTACAACCTTGGCTATCTCTGGTACAGCTTCTTTGTGCTCTCAGAAAACATTTCCCAGAAGATTTCACCTCAGTAATGCTGGTCTCTTCATCACCACTAATTTCTTAGTTCCAGCTAACCAGCATCAATAGTCCCAGTAATGCAAAGGTTTCACTTTAGTGTTTCTGGTATCTTATTAATCACAGCTGATTCTTCAGCCCCAGCTAACCAAAGCCACAGAATCTTCAAAATCAAAATAGCAATAGCCCTGATAAGAGTCTTCAATCTTCCCTCTGAAATTTCACAAGCCAGGCCTCCATCATTTGCACTGTTCTCAACATTATCTTCCAAGTTTCTACAGAACACCCCACAGAGCTCTTAACATCCCAATGGCTTTCCTAGGTCAAAGTCCAAAGTCCTTCCACAGTTCTCCCCCAAAACATGGTCAGGTTGTCACAGGAATACCCCACTATGCTGGTACCAATTCTGTATTGGTCAGGGTTCTCTAGAGTCACAGAACTTATCTGTAGCCTCTATATAGTAAGGGAATTTGTTGTTGACTTACAGTCTGTTGTCCAACTCTCCAACAATGGTCAGCAGCAGCTATGAATGGAAGTCCAAGAATCTAGCAGTCGCTCAGTCCCACAAGGCAAGCAGGTGAAGAAGAGAGGTCTTCCTTCTTCCAATGTCCTTATGTAGGTCTCCAGAAGAAGGTGTGGCCCAGATTAAAGTTGTATACCAACATGTCTGAATCTGGGACTTGCTTTGTCCCAGGTGATCTTGAACTCAAAGATCTCCTTGCCTTAGTGTTCTGGGATTAACAGCATGTGCTACCTTGCCTGGGTCTAAGCTTTTCATAGCCACCATTCCTCAAGATCAGGATCACAGGTGAGCCTTCAAATTCTGGATTGTAGTTCATTCCAGATATAGTCAAGTTGACAACCAGGAATATCCACCACAGTCACAGTGCCTATAACATCAGTGCTGGGAAGTATGGGGTGGAGACAGGCAGATGCTAGGGGCTCACAGGTCAACAAGTCTAGTTGATATGGTGAGCCCCAGGTTCAATAACACCCCTGTCCCCCAAAATAAAGTGAAAGACTTGTAGTGAAAGATAGAGCTTAACCTCTGGCTTCCACATTCCCACACATGGGCAACTGTACCCTCTAACATGAGTGCATACATGCATTTACATTATGTCACACACACACACACACACACACACACACACACACACACAAATCTTTATATGATGTATAAAATCACGAAACATATTTAGTGTACAATTCATTCTGTGCTGTAGAAGGACCTCAGTGGGGTCTTCTGAAAAATCACCCTGGCATTTTGTGAATTTGTTTCTCATTGGTCTTCAACTCTTTGGCTAGTCTGTGATTTCCTTCCTCAAATAGAGGAAATTTGTTTTTCTTGATGTGTTTTAAAATATCAATATGCCATGGTCTCAGATAGGAATACAACCCACTTTTCATAAACCATCAGCAAAGGGTCTCACAACCTACAGCATGGCTTCTGTGCTTCTGCTTCCTGACTGATAACTCTGTGGATATATATATATATATATATATATATATATATATATATATATATATGTGTGTGTGTGTGTGTGTGTGTGTGTGTGTGTGTGTGTGTGTGTTTTGAGACAGGGTTTCTGTGTGTGGCCCTGACTGTCCTGGAACTCACTCTGTAGACCAGGCTGGCCTTGAACTCAGAAATCCGCATGCCTCTGCCTCCCAAGTGCTGGGATTAAAGGCTTGCGCCACCACTCCCTGCTTCTCTGTGGATATTTTACTAGTATGCCCTATATAGAATAGTAATTCTTCCATTGTTCCATGGCTCAGTAAAAGTATTAGAACCAACAAAGAAGGAGCAATAGCAGATCAAACCTCGGTTGCTTGACATTTCCTGTCCCTCAGTTTCCCTCTGCATTGGGTCCTGCCAATTCTACTGGCCAGTGTGTGTCTCCTTCCTATTTATTTTGGGGAGTTCAGACCTGTTCACCTGATGGATGTGGTAGCAGTGAGTAGCTCTTGTGATGATGTTCTTTTTTTTTTAATTCATGCATAACACAGTCTTGATACTCCTAAGCATAGTGCTGATCATTCTACTGGTAAAATAATAAGGGAAAAATATTTCATAGCTTTCTATGGCTGAATTTCATAGGAAAAGATTTCTTTCCTACTGTATTTTCCACTTTACTTCACAAGCACAAATATCAATTTTGAAAGACAGCTAAAGACTTTTTTTTCACTCCAACTGAAAAAACCCCCACAAGGTATAGAAAAGAAAGACACAGACAAAAAGAAAGAAAAGAAAGAAAGAGAGAGAGAAGGGGAAGAAAGAAAGAAAGAAAGAAAGAAAGAGAGAGAGAGAGAGAGAGAGAGAGAAGGGGAAGAAAGAAAGACATAGACAGACATAGAAAGAAAGAAAGGTCAAGGCTTTTTTATGTGGGTGGATACATGTCCCCTAACAACTTGTAAATGTTCTAAGAATTAACATTATGTAAGGTTTTGGAAGCCTAGAGTGGCCACATCAGCTCCAGGGGAGGAAAAGTTCAGGACATGTGGCCACTGGAATATGGTGAGCAGATGAACAGGCCTGGGGTGGGGCAGCTGCCACCCTGGACTGCTCCAGCCTGTGAAAGACTGGAAGAGAAGCTGAAGTGTCTACTGAACAGGAGAGTGCCACTCAAATGGATATAGATGAGCAGGGCTTCTCATGAACGTGCAGGAGGCAAGCAGAGATTGAAGCAGGAGCACAGGCATTCTCAGTTTAGGTGTTTGAACCCATGGAAGAGCTTTGCAGTTCCTGGGCAAGGAAGTCTGGACAAGCCCTCGGAGTTCCAGAGACCCCTGACAACAGGAATCTGGAGAATTTTGACAAACACACAGGTGGTTTTTTTTGTTGGTATAAACGTGTTATTGCCTGTACAGAGCTTTCCTAGAGAATGGAAAGCACTCTCTATCATTATACAGCTTTGTTAATGGAATAAGCAATGTGGATTTTGCAAATTAGGGGACAAGAATTCTGCAGCTGGTTGGGTGTGGGTCAAATCGTGTAGCTTAACCTTCCTCTCTGAGTGTGAGTGCTCAGTCTGTGAACTGCCATGAATTTTGAGTACATAAGGCTCAAGTTGATGAAGGAAGGGTGCACAGTAACTCATGATAAATAGAGAGAGAACATGAACTGATCAGAACAGGAAAGAGAGATGAGAAAACAAAAGACTCTAGTTACAGCAGAGAACTTAACAAGTTTCTCTCTTGTGGGGCAAGTGGGAACCTGGAGCAAAAGTGGAGAAGTGTCCAAGCTCCTAAAAATCTCATCTTGAGACGTGCAAGAGTAAGGATTGCTCTCTCATTGTTCTGGGTCTGCATGCATGGGCACATAGTCTTGTGACACACACAACCCCCTCTATCACCATTGAGGTAGTCACATAGCCTAGTGGCCAAATTACAGTTTTAACTTCTCTCCCTATAAGGACATATGCAGCAAGCACCTGGAATTCCTCTCTATGTAAATGAAGCATTCCCAGCACCTCCAAATCAACCAGTAATGTACACTTACCCTGAAACCCCCCTTCCCATTCCCCAAGGTTTATATAGCCCTTTTTAACCCCAGAATGAAGAGAGTTGTTTCACTGAAAACTTCTTGGAGAAGGCTATTTTTCCATTGCACTCAAGCTGGTCAAGTTCCTGCAAAGTTACCCTGCTGGGACAAGTTTTGTTCCTGTACGTGTGCTATAGTGCTTGGACACTCCTAGGGCAGAGGCAGAGCCGGCTGGCATTCTGACTATTGTCATTTTCTGTATCAAGAATCAAAGTAACTAAAATTTAATGTCTGTAGCCGCCAGCAGCTACATGAACTGAGTTCCTGAGATGGAGGCTGGGCTATATGAGAGAGACTACAAGAGAAGAATGAGACCAAGACAAGATACTGATCAAGGCCCAAAGTTTACTTTTTGAGTCTGAACTTAAATAGGGAAAGCCTATCCCCCACCACACCAGGCTCTCATCACTTTGTCACCAGGCTCTCATCACTCTGTCGCCAGGCTAAGGCTTAGTCAGGATCACCTCAGGAAGACAGGTTCAGCCTCTCAGCAGGTCCAGGAGTCTTGGAGAAAACTGCAGAACAATAGACCTTATCTAGGTTGGAAGACTCCACCCTAGGTGGGCTAGCTGGTAGTGGCAGAACAGGTCTGAGCCAGCCTGCTCAAGGCTGGGGGAGGGTACATATGTCCTACTTCAAAAGATACAATGTATTTAATTATACCAGATTTCATATTGCTTTCCCCTTCCCCAGACCTGCCAAGAGCATTATTACATGCAAAAAATGAAAAGCCTGGGTAAATCAGAGCAAACTGGATTTATCCTTAATGTCCTTAAAGCCATAAAAAAAAAAAAAATCTCATGGAGCATTTTTATAAGTATATAAAATCATTTTATTTACTATATCTAAAAGCAATTTTTCACCACAAGTTTTCCATATCGTTAGCATTTAATTTATCTGAAGACTCTATACTTACCAGTAAGTACAGATTTTATACTTATATCTCTGCACTCATCAGCTAAGGCACTGAACAAATATTACTATCTGGGCCGCAGTGCTTTCATCTGCAGAATAGAGACATGTGGTACTCACAGTTCATAGGGATGTTGCATTTAAAAAGATGTAAACACAGTTCTTGTCTGAGAGTCACAGAGTTCTGCCACCTTCAGTCTCACTGTTTTATTTATTTATTTATTTATTTATTTATTTATTTATTATTAGATAATTTTTTCATTTACATTTCAAGTGTTATCCCATAAGTCCCCTATACCTTCTTCCCCAACTGCTCCCCTACCCACCCACTCTCACTACTTGGCCCTGGCATTCCCCTGTACTGGGGCATATAAACATTGTTAGACCAAGGGCCTTTCTTCCCCAATAATGGCCAACTAGGCCAACTTCTAATATATATGCAGCTAGAGACATGAGCTCTGGGGGTTCTGATTAGTTCATATTGTTGTTCCATCTATAGGGTTGCAGACCCCTACAGCTCTTGGGTACTCTCTCTAGCTCCTACATTGGGGACCCTGTGTTGTGAGCATCCACTTCTGTATTTGTCAGGACTGTCAAAGCCTCACAGGAGACAGCTATATCAGGGTCTTTTCAGCAATATCCTGCTGGCATATGCAGTAGTGTCTGCATTTGGTGGCTGAATATGTGATGGACCACCTGGGTGGGGCACTCTCTGGATGGCCCATCCTTTCATTTTAGCTCCAAACTTTGTCTCTGTACCTCCTTGCATGTATATTTAATCCCTATTCTAGGGAGGAATGAAGTATCCATGCATTGGTCTTTCTTGGTTTTCTTGTGTTTTGGAAATTGTATCTTGGGTATTCTAGGTTTCTGGGCTAATATCTGCTTATCAGTGAGTGCATATCAAGTGACTTCTTTTGTGATTGGGTTACCTCACTCAGGATGATATCCTCCAAGTCTCACTGTTTTAATGCTTTGTGTTCTTGATCATGAACGATGATCTCACCTATACTGCTAACTTAATAATAATTTCTGCTTAATATGACTGTTGAAAATAGGATATGCTAAGATTAGTATTTTTGTAAGAAAGAACATGAACTTAATCTAAAATAAGTCAGACATTTGAACACAGTGTACTTATATAGACTTAATTTAATTTACTTCTTTAAAATGTCAGAAAACCATACACATTTCTCAGGTAGTAATGTAATAACACTAGTTTTAAAACAATGCTTATTTGTAGCACAACTTTTAGAAATTATGACTATTATATTTAGATAAATAAGACTTACTAAAATGAACTCCATCCTATTGTTTAATGGTGGTTTGCACAGCATTTTCTCATTCCACTATAGACTCCGAGTCAGCAGAAGCCTGTTCAAGAGACATGTTTTCTGTTAACATATATATATATATATATATACATATATACAAATATTCTAATATAAAATATATATTATAATTCATATATACAAATTATGAAAATATAATATAATTATAAAATGTAATATATTATAAAATATACATTATATTATTATACATTATGTATAAGATATATATCCATATATTTAAACTTTCTAAAACAGAGATCTATTTTATAGTATAATTAAATATAAACATAACAAAATTCTTCCCAGATCCTAAAGCATTGATGTCTGATTATATGTACACAGTAAACACACTAATATGGGAAGTGCAAGTCCAAAAGTGACGCTTGTAACTAGTGATTTTTAAAGTTTACAGGAGGTGTTCATTTAGACTGGCCCTGCAATTAGTCCCAGCAGACCCGAATAAATAAAGTCAAATAAGCACCCATGCTAAGTTGCTGAAGGATCACACTGGAAATTTAAGGAAGTAAGTAGATCCTTAAACAGATTCATAGCAACCAAAACCAGATTCATAGCAACCAACCAGAAAGAGCTCAGTCTTCCTACTGGTATACAGTAATGAGGTCCCCAGTGCTATGACCTTTCTGACTTCAGGGAGCCTAATCCTAGCCTATTTGTTTCTTTTAAAATATAATTATAATGATTCATCGCTCCCACCTTACAAAAACCAAGCATTTAGTCATGACCACTGAACAACATTCCATGTTAAAGAATGTCCTTTCTGGACTCACAAAAATACTGATTAAATTGAACTTGGTCAAAATAAATGACTTCTGACAGTGCAAGCAAGCAAAAGCAAAGAATGCAATCACTCTCCCTAAGAGGGACATCTTGTGATACCTGGGCAGTGTGTGCATTAAGGGAGCAGAGGGAATGACCTCAGAGAGAAAAATGAAGCCCAATTCTAGGGGGGCAGGAATGGTTGATTTTCTCTGCCAATTAATTAAATGGCAGGAAGGAAGTGTTACTTGAAATTTTGGGGTCTCCCAGGAGAGCCATTATATGATACCTCAAACTCTGAGGTCCCTTATTAGGGTTCTTGGTCCCATTAATACAAGATTTTAAGAACAGACATAAACTGAAGCATGAGGGCAACTTATTAGAATTTAAAAGGAAAACCCCAAGGCCGGCAAGCTATAAATCTCACAGCTGCCTGGAAGGGAGAGGGAGGAAGGGGAAGAGAAGGGACAAAAGCTCAGAGGAAAAGAGAATGCTACAGGAATGTCATCCCCCAGTGGCTCGCAGCCACTAAACAGAGAGGCGTTCGGAGCTTTAGAGAAAGAGTAAGGACCCCGAACTCCAGCTAGACAGTTTAAAGGCATACCTGCATTCTGTTCAGCTCCCAAAAGAAAAAGACAGATGAGAGGGAAACATAATAGTAACACCTCTGAGGGTGGGTAGACAGAGCCAAAATCCCAGTTGGCACTGGGAGGTAAGAGTTCTGAGAAGGCCTTCTAGGTGCTGCCTGAATGAAAAAGGAGGTGGGAGGTAGAATACAAAAGGAAGAACCAGCTGGTCTCCATCTTAGGCTAAAAAGCCACCTTATGGTAACAACAAACTAGGTTCATTCCTGCTTATGATTAAAACCCTGTTTCTTCTTTTTTATTTATTATATGTAAGTACACTGTAGCTGTCTTCAGACACTCCAGAAGAGGGTGCCAGATCTCGTTACGGATGGTTGTGAGCCACCATGTGGATGCTGGGATTTGAACTTATCACCTTCAGAAGAGCAGTCGGGTGCTCTTACCCGCTGAGCCATCTCACTAGCCCCTAAACCCCTGTTTCTTAAGCTTTGGGCTATGCCTCACCTGTAACCCTAAGTGGTTCTCTTCTGCCTGTTCTAGGAAGGGCAATCGTGTCTTTGTTTCAAAAAGTTAATAACTGTTTGCAACACTACCTTTGTTTCAAAAGGGTTGTTATGGCTACCATCTTATGACCACCTGTTGCTGAGGCCTAGCGATCCTGTCTTTGGTTTAGGAGGTCCTTATGACTAACTTGGTATGTTTATGTTCTGCTCCTATAACCATATCTATTTTGCCCAACATATCTCCTTGTCTTAGGGTTCCCACTGCTGTGCAGAGATAACGTGCCTGACCAAGGCAGCTCTTATAAGAACTGCATTTCATCGGGGCTGGCTTACAGGTTCAGAGGTTCAGTCCATTATCATCATAGCCTGAAGCATGGCAGCATCCAGGCAGACTTGGGGCTGAAAGAGTTGAAAGTTCTCCATCTTGATTCAAAGGCAACCAGGAGAGACAGGCATCCTCAGGCAGCTAGGAGGGAGCTCTCTTCCGAAAAGGGTGGAGCCAGAGCACGGGAGGAGACCTCCAAAGCCCACCCTCAGAGTGGTACACTTCCTACAACAAAGCCATACCTCCTAACAGTACCACCCCATAAAGACAGTTTTCATACTCCCCATTGGGAAAACCCCTATTCCTGAGCTATAAAACTTTGTCTTTCAAACATACTGACCTTGCAAACCCCACCTTATGAGGAGGCAGCCTGTGTACATGAATGAAACAGCTTTAATGGGTTGTTTAATTAATTAGGCCCTGATGATTTGTATTTCTCCTCCTATCGTTGGGATTAACACATAACTACTTCTAGTGTGGCGGAGGAGAGAGTTTATTTTAGATACGAGCGAGAGCAGAGCCAGAAGCAGGGCCATCCCAGAGGCCAGAGTGAACATGAGCCTGGCTATGGGAGGAGAGGGGAGACAGGAAAGGGGAGATCAGGAGACCAAGAGGCAAAGAGGTCAAGAGGTGAAAGGGTTAAAGGGGGTAAAGGAACCATCATAGCAAAACTGGCTGAATTACGTAGGGAAGAGCCGCTGGGGGAAGGGCTGCCCCGCTCCTCCTCGGCTGGAAGGTTCATGGTAGTGGGTGGGGTCTGCTGGCAAGGAGCACCCTGTACCACGTAGGGACTGAGGGATTCTGGAAGAACCTGGTGGCCAGGGTTTGCTTTGATATGATAAATAGGCACCTCAGCTATTTGTTCCTGGTGCCTTAGTCAGGTCTCTGACATACCATCATGGATTAACCCTAAGTGAGGAGACAAGGGCCTGTCTCCACCTAGAGGTAGCTAGCATTCTTAACAAATTGCCTTTAATTTACTGGAAGGTAGCAGTGAGAAATTTTTTTGTGTGTGTGAAACAGGGTTTGTCTGAGTAGCTCTAGCTGTCCTGGGACTCCCTCTGTAGACCAGAGTGGCCTTGAATTCACAGAGATGCACAGATCTCTGCCTCCCTGGTTCTAGGATTAAAGACGATTTTTGCATCTGTTGATGAGACCACCTGCTACCTCCATGTCAAGGAAAGGTTGAAAAGCCGAGCTGCGCATCCAGCAGACAACCATGTGGTGGGATGAGAATACTACACCACTAAGATTGCCTTCAACAGTATTAGAATCTACTAGTGGTGGCAAATGTGCAAACAGATTACAACAATGATTACTAAATAAAAGAAGACACATTACTTTAAGGCAGCTGTGATACATTGTAAAGGGGAAGGAAGTATCTATAAATTCCATGATCTTAAGAAGCAAAGAATAAAGTAATGTAGTCACAGTGATATGTGCAAATTTATAGAACGATATGTTTATAAACTAAAATAGAATGCATCTATAAGAATACTTGTCTGGTCTCAGTGGGAGAGGATGCTCTTAGCCCTGCTTCAACTTAATGTGCCAGGGCCCATGAGGGCAGGGAAGAGAGGGGTGGAAAGAAAAGGAGGAAGAGGGCTGCAATTAGGATGTGAAGTGAGTAAATAAATATATTAATGAAAAGAGAAAATACTTTTATAAATTGAATAAGAAAAGATACAGGGTTGAGAATGAAAGAGACATAGCTTAACTGGTTTTTCTGCTTTAGTAGACACTGGAATTATTAAAGATTTTTAAATTTCCAGAACCCCTCTCTCCTCAATTGTGAACTAGAAATTGTGTATATCATTAACCCAGATGCAACAGTTGCAAACGGAAACAAACAAACAAACAAACAAACCCGACAACTGAAGGAAATCTCTGCAAAGCAAGGGGAAGCAAGAAGCAGCCGGCAAAGGTTGCCATAGCAACCCAGAGCAGCCACTTTCTGATGTTTCCCTACTTCAAGCAGAAAGAGACCTGCAGACAGAACTGTGAATTTCTATCAACTTTTGGCAGGCATAGAGTTCTATTCCCTCCCCCTGAGTCCACCCCTCCACTCGGTTTGACGGCTCTTCCCTGATTGGTCTTGCCTTTCACTTTATTTGCAGTAAAGTGAAATTCATTGCACAGCACCACCTTCTCCTCTGTGTAGACTCAGAGTTTCCTTGGCTACTGAGCCAGGACTGCTGCAGGGACAATAGAGGCAGCAGAGGAAAAAGACTTCAAAGCCCACAGTTCAACCCCAGCAGCTCCCTGCTGCTGCTGCTCTCCTTGGAGAAGCCTGAAGAGCCAGCACTCAGATGCCAGCTGGCTTGCTCATTAGAGCAGGAAGCCCAGCTGCCTTCAAGATTTGCTTAAGGACAGACATGACCTGAGCTGGCTGGAGCAGCCTCCAGGACACACAAGCTACTGTAAGCTGAAGAACACTTTCCTGTTTCCTCCAAGACTTCCACCTTGGTTGGGCTGAAGGGAATCCGAGCCTACTTCTAGCCTCTGAGACCTACCACATCTGAAACTATTAGTTGAAGACCCATCAGCTTGTGCCCTGGTCATGACTCCATCCTTTGAGATCTACTGGACACAAGAGATCTGTTATGCAAGCAGCTCTTCTTGTTACCACCCCAAAGCGCTCAAATAGCTTTTGTGCTGTACCCCTTCTCAGAGCAGAATGCTACTCCAAGGTGTGGCAGCTCTCTGGCATCCTACTGTTATTAAGAGTTCAAACTCATTTTATTTGTGGGCAATGCATTTAAAGTTTCATCTAGAGGAAAGGGAGGCAACCTGTCAGGGTTTCTATTCCTGCATAAAGCATCATGACCAAGAAGCAAATTGGGGAGGAAAAAGTTTATTCAGCTTACACTTCCACATTGCTGTTGATCACCAGTAGAAGTCAGAACTGGAACTCAAGCAGGTCAGGAAGCAGGAGCTGATGCAAAGGCCATGGAGGGATATTACTTACTGGCTTGCTTCCCCTGGCTTACTCAGCTTGCTTTGTTATAGAACCCAAGATCACCAGCCCAGGGATGGCACTACCCACAATGGGCCTTCCCACCCTTGATCACTAATTTACAGCTGGATCTCATGGAGGCATTTC
Source organism: Mus minutoides (assembly GCA_902729485.2). Lineage (NCBI taxonomy): Eukaryota > Metazoa > Chordata > Mammalia > Rodentia > Muridae > Mus > Mus minutoides. Next base: position 127,881 of record LR751292.1, read on the forward strand.
CTCAAGGGAGGCTCCTTTCTCTGTGATATCTCCATCTTTTGCCAAGTTGACACACAAAACCATCCAGTATATTTCCTGAGTTGGCACTTGCAGTCTGAATTCTCCCCCGTCTGAACTCTCCTATTCTTGGAGGAGGGTTAGAAACTGGACAGAGTCTCCACCAGCCACCTTCCCTGGATTGAGAAACTCCAAAGCACTTTCCAAAGTCAAATTTAGACCACAAAAGTCATATCTGCTGGGACTGGTCTGCAGCTGGTCCGACCAACTACTGTTTTCTGTATACTTGCAAAACCATTAACTCTAAATAGCTTGCTCAGCAAATGAGTGGGCTGCATTGAAATCTCAACCTTTGCAGGCAAGAAGTGGTCAACATAAAGGCCAGTGGTCTAAATGTCTAATTGTCTGCTGCACAACCAATACTTAAAATGTTAAGTCAACCAAGCTGTCAAGTTTTGTCTATTGGATTCATCTAACCCTTTACCAACCATCTCCGACTTCTTCAAACATGGTGACAACTCTTTTCAGAGAGAAAAATCTTCTACAACCAGCTGAATGCAGAACATGCTTCTCATGGGTTCAGAAAACCTCAAAGAATTGATTTCTACACTATTGTAATAAACAGGTTTCTCGGTGGCAAAAATGTATTGATTGTTTAATAAAGTTTCTCCTCATTATGATGATTTTAAATACACAATCCAAGCTGGAGAGATGGCTTAGCCATTAAGAGCACTGACTAAAGGTCCTGAGTTCAAGTCCCGGCAACCACATGGTGGCTCACAACCATCCATAATGAGATCTGACACCCTCTTCTGGGGTGTCTGAAGACAGCTACAGTGTACTTACATATAATAAAATTTTAAAAATCTTTAAAAATAAGTAAATAAAATCCACAATCCAAAGCTACAATTATACTCCCGTAACATTAAACTGTAGTTTAATTTGCATTTCCCTGATTACAGAAACAAAACACTTTCCTCTTTTCTTTTTCAGTGAGTTGAGGTATCACTAGTACACATTGCATGCTTGTGACATGTGTGTGTGTGTGTGTGTGTGTGTGTGTGTGTGTGTGTGTATGCCTCCTTATGTCTCTTGTTTCTTGCCGTACAGTACCTATGTTATATAGTCTCTTATCTGATAGCTTAATTTATTTTGTTAATTAAAATTATTTTGATAAGTAGAAGTTATGAATTTTAACAATTGTGACTGCTAGTCACTGGCTTGGTTGATGGTCTTGAGTGCGTTCAGCTTAGTGTGGATATAATCTATCTCTAAATCCATCTTCTTATGAATTTTTGGTTGCTCTGATCTTTTTCTCTATTCTCACACAAACACTACGGTGTCTTCATGATTAAAGACACAGTGATTGACATCTAACATAGCACATTCTTTTTACTGTTATCTTCCTATTAAAGGGTGTTGGGCCACGGGCTATCTCTGCTACCCTCCTGGTACTCCTAGGCCGAGGAAGGGTCCGGATTGGTGGGGAAATAATGGAGATGGGAGACCTGAGTCTTGCCAGAGTTCCAGTACTGGGGGGAGGGGGTGCGACTTGGGAGACTGTAGCGGAACCACCACTCTGCCCCAGGATGAGCATCGGACTGTGGGGTGGCTGGGGAACAGAAAGTCGCTGCACCACAGACCTCTGTGTACTGCAGATGGGCTGGCTTTGGGGTCTCTGGGCCGCATGGCCTCCAGATACGACTGGTTCTAGCTCTTGGGCATTGCAGAATGTCACTGGACACTGTAGAAGAGCTGAGAACAGGTGGAGGCTCCAGGGGCAGCTAGGTCTGCCCCAGGGGATGAAGTGGAAGGGGTCCGGGGGAGAAGGGCACTGGGTGGTTTCCATACAGGCGAGAGTCCTTGGTCTGGTCTGTTGGCTGGAAACACTGGGAGGCCTTCTCACAGGAGGTTAGACATGGCTCTTTAGGGGAAGGCCTATTCCATCATTTAAGCATAGCAGGTCTTGGTGAGCAGAGACAGTCCATGGTTTTAGAGCTTTATTGTAGAAAGGCAGAGAGAAAAAGAGAAGGTAGAAAAAGAGAGGCTGGCCATGGCCACAAAGAGAGAGGGGGGAAGGGAGGGGAAGAAGGAGAGCTAGAGATAAGAATAAGAGAGGTAAGAGCTTAAGAGAAAGAGAAGCCAAGAAGCCCATTTTATAGTAGCCTGGGCTATCTTGCAGTTGCAGGGTAGCTGTGAGGAGGAGCATACCTGGCTGTTGCCAGGTAACTGTGAGGGTGGAGTCTAGCCAGAATGCCAGGAGCTTGGGACATTGTCTTTGTGACTGATAGTCACAGGATTATGAAGTTGGGGCTCTGTGGTCTCAGGTGCCTAGGTCTGGGAATGTCAATCTCACTACTGTTCAGTCCCTTGTGGAGATTTCCACGGCGTCTCCAGAGTAAGCTTCACTCAACCAAAACAGGCTGCCTTTCAGGGTCCCGCAAATGTCATATTGTTTATATCTGACTTGCTAGCTTTTATTTACACATTTGCAATACTTTATAAGTACATCCTTTATTTCCTCCCCTTTCTTCACACATATACCCACATAAACACACATACACATAAACACACATGTATATAAGACAACTGGATTTGGATTTGATTTGCATTGCATTAATTCTTAAAGCTTACTTTCAGAAAAATAACAGGTTTTAAAATTTCAATTCTTTCAATGTGCAAACATAATGCAGACTTTCATTTATTTGTGCTTTAACTATTTCTCCAACTGATTTCTGTTTCTTTCACAGCTTGAATGCATATATTCCTGTTTTCAATCTTTTTCCTTCTACTGATTTTTTCATTTTATTTTGTATCATCATAGAAATGAAGTTTTTTGTTTGTTCGAGACAGGGTTTCTCTGTGTAGCTCAGGCTGGCCTCGAACTCAGAAATCTGCCTGCCTCTGCTTCCCAAGTGCTGGCACTAAAGGCGTGCGCCACCACCGCCCAGCTTAGAAATGAAGCTTGAAAATTCCATAGTGGTTGAAGAGATGGCTTAGTGGTTCTGAGTGCTTGCTGGTCTTCCGGTAGACCCAAGTTCAGTTCTCAGCAGCACTTCAGGTGACTCACAACAGCCTGCATTTCCAGTTCTGGGGCGTCTGATAACCATCCTGTCAAGGACTTCTTCACACGTGTCATACATTCATACAGAAATGCACACAAAGAAAATATAAGAAAAACTCCACACATAGACATTAGAATCAAGTGAGTTTATAAACAAGGTTATTGGAAATAGTCTTACTAAATCAATTCAAACACCTATGCATAGAACTTCTGATATTTTCTCTATGCATTGCCATATCTAGTTTCTATTTGTCTTTTCCTTCCTTCCTTCCTTCCTTCCTTCCTTCCTTCCTTCCTTCCTTCCTTCCTTCCTTCCTTCCTCCTTCTCTCTCTCTTTCTTTCTTTCTTTCTTTCTTTCTTTCTTTCTTTCTTTCTTTCTTTCTTTCTTTCTTTCTTTCTTTCTTTCCTACTCTAAGATATCAAAATAAGATACCCTAGAAGTATGTCTATAATGTTTCTCTTCTGATCACAAACCATCTCACTATTCCTATTGCCTGATGTTGGTGTTTTGTATCTTATCTTAGATTAAAGAAGACGCATCAGCCAGTGAGAACATTTGCTACCCAGCCTGATGACCTGGAACACATATGATAGAAAGAGAAAATCCATTTCTTCAAATTGTCCTCTGAGCCCCCCATAAAACCATTAAATGTGCTAAATAATTAAATGCAAAAAATTAAAACAATGCTATGTTATATTTTTTGTCAAAGTATAATATTTTAATCATATTGGAACAATCTGAACCAATTGCTTTTCTGCATTTAGTAACATAATAAGATGATTTTTTTTTCTTTTTTTTTTCTACTCCCCCTTCCCTTTCTCCCTCTTGCTCTGGGGCCCCTCTGGCTCTGGCTCAATGGTTGTGTGCCACCATGTAGTTGTTGGGATTTGAACTCATGACCTCTGGAAGGCCAATCGGTGCTCTTAACCAATGAGCCATCTCACCAGCCCTAATGTTTTTTCTTATTGTGTTAATCTGATAAGCAAATCAGCTTGCTTGTGGCATGCTATCATTTATGTGTATTATTTGTCTTGGCGTTTGCTCATGATTCAAGCTGCCCAGTGTGGTTTTCCCACACTTTACTGTTTATGTTTTGATATCCATGTTAGGCTGGCTATAAATAAGTTAGGGTGGGCATTTTTCTACATTATTCTGTTTCTAAAAAGGTATAGGATAAGGACATTTACAAAAATGGATAATGGCAAAAGAACATAAAACTAGATCAAGCTGAGATTATTGAGAAGGGCTCATTGAGTGGAGATTATCTAAGAGTTTTACTGGTGCCTGGTGGCAAGTTGACTAGATTGGATTACTTCCTCTGTGGAAAGAGCAATGCTTTTGCTTACTGGAACATGTACTTATTCTAGTTGTGGATTCACCTTTCCTGCACATAATGCTTCTATCAAAAACACCACCCATGGACTTACAGAATACATAATCTACCATCATAGTATTCCACACAATATTGCTTCTAACCAAGGAACTCACTTCACAGCCTGAGAACTGTGACAGTGGACCCCTGATCATGCAATCCACTGGTCTTACCATGTTCCCCATCATCCTGAAGCATGTGGCCAGATAGAACAATGGAATGGCCTATTAAAGATAGAGTTACAATGCCAATTTGGTGGCAGTAGCCTGCAGGGCTGAAGCAGGGTTCTCCAGAAGGTAGTATATGCTTTGATCCAGTGTCCAACATATGGTAATGTTTTCCCCAAAGCCAGGATTTATGGGTCCAGGAGTCAAGGGGTGAAAAGGGAAATTATTTCACTCACTGTCATTCTTAGTGGACCACTAGGAAAAATTTTTCCTTCCTGTTCCCAGGATCTTAAGTTCTGCTGGACTAGAAGTTTTGGTTCCAGAAGAGGTAGTGATCCTGCCAGGAGATACAATAAACATTCCACTGAACTGGAGATTCAGGACGCCCTTCTCAGAAATTCAGACTCCTACCCACCCCCACTTCTGTTGGCTGTTAGGCAACTGGCTAAGGAAGGAATAACAATGATAGCAAGGTAATTGATTCAGACTAACAATGGGAAATTGAATCACTTCTTCATAGTGGAGGTATGCAAGATTATATCTGGCGTACAGGAGATCTTTGTTGGTGATGCTTGGTCCAGGGATTCTTAAGATTAAAATCAATTGGAAAGTAAACCTAATCCAGGCAGGATGGCAAGGACACAGACTCTTCAGGCATGAAGGTATGGGTCACTTCTTAAAAAAATAACTAAGGCCAGCTGTGATGCTTGCTGAGGGTGAAGAAATAGAGTGGGTAGTAGAGGATGGTAGTCATAAATACCAGCTAAGGCCACATGACCAGCTGTAGAAACAAGGATTATAATAATGTGTTTGTGCTCCTTTCTTGACTTCTTTCTTATCGATCGAGATAATATCAGTGTTTATCATATTTAGGTTTTGAGATACTAAAATGCCCCTCAAAGTACACTGCCACCTATTCTAAATTATATAATGTGTTTGTGGTTATACATGGGATATTTTCATCATATTAGATGTAATTAGCAGCTGGTAAAGGTTTTCATTTGGAAATTAGGCATGCCATAAGAAGATATGATCATGTGTGACGTTAACAGCACATAGGTTTGTGATGGCTGTTTTTAGTTGTCAACTTGACTACTTCTGGCACTAACTAAAAACACACTTCTCCAGGAAGATCTGTGAGAGAATTTTTTGTTGTTGTTCATTGGATCGTCTGAGGTAAGAAGACCCATCTCAAATCCAGATCACTTGAGGTAGAAAAACTACCTTAAATCCAAATCTTTTGAAGTGGGAAGGTCCACCCTGTATCGGGGCCACACCTTCTGCTGGCAGCCTATATAAAGGAAGGCAAGAAAGAAGCTTTTGCTTTTTGCCTGCCTGCCCTCGCTCTGGTTGACAAGTTCATTCCTTCACTGGTATTAGAACCTACTTCTTCAGGATTCCAGTATATACTAAAGGTCATCTGAGACATTGAGCCTCTCTGACTAAAGAAAAATTGGATTTTTGAACTTTCTGTTGGTAGACAGCCATTGTTGAACTAACTCTGTGTGTGTGTGTGTGTGTGTGTGTGTGTGTGTGTGTGTGTACAATCTATCAGTTGTGTTTCTCTGGAGAACCCTGACTGATAAAGCTCAGAATGCCTGCATTTATGGAGAACAGCTAGGCTTTGATTAGCTGAATATGAGTATGCAAATACAGTGAAAACATGGGACCAATCAGAAATAGATATCAAACATTGTGAAGAAGGGAAAGAACCACAAGCCTACCAAAACTTGCTAAAAAATAAAAATTAGGTCCACAGGTCAGAGCCTCTACAGTGGTAAGTATAGTCACTTAACTTGTTGAAGAGTCCCATCTTTCTGTTCAGCAGGGCACTTGGTTTTTATTCAGCTAGGAGTTTTCTGTTCATTTTTGGGGCTTCTTTGACCTCCAGATTTGAGGCAATTGGCTGTCAGAAAGCTGTTTGGGGAAAGAAGTGATAACCTACCTCTAATTTAATCATGGAAATTTTTTTATTTATATTGTTATAGCCTTTGAAAAGGGGAGGAAAATACTTCTACCTGGGTAACACCGTGAACAATAATCTTGTTAGGTTTCTGGCTTTATTAGGTTCTCCAGATTAGTTGGTGGATCTGTCCGGTTCAATCTTATATTCTCCTGAGTTAGCTAAATGGTGAGCATAGTATCTCCACTCATAAACGAGTAAAGAATTTTTATTTGTCTTGATATCAAGAGATAGAAAACCTTTAAAATAAGTTTATTGAGCCGTATGCATGCGTGGTGGTGCATGCCTTTGGAGGCAGAGGCAGATGGATGTCTGTGAGTTCCAGTGAGCCTGGCCTACAAATAGAGTCCAGAGCTACATACATACATACACACACACACATACACACACACACACACACACACACACACACACACACCACAGAGCTGTCTTGAAAAACAAACACAAAAACAAACAAACAAACAAACAGAAAGTTTTCTGCAGGCACACTCCTTTAATCCGCAGAGGCAGGTGGATTTCTGAGCTCGAGGCCAGCCTGGTCTACAAAGTGAGTTCCAGAACATCCAGAGCTATACAGAGAAACTCTGTCTCGAAAAACCAAAAAAAAAAAAAAAAAAAAAAAAAAAAAAAAAAAAAAAAAAAAAAAAAAAAAAAAAAAAAAAAGAAAGAAGGTTTTCTGCAGAGCCACAGCCCTCCCAGTTACGTCACAATGTCCAGTGCTTTGTGTCTTTAGGGTCCACTCTAGCTGCTTTTAAGCATTTCTGCTGTTGAAAATTTTTATTGAAATAGCTTTATCCAATTTCATTATAAATTTCTCTTGTGTCTGGTAAAATTCTCTAGAGCTTTTGAACTGCCACGAATCATCTGAGTTCATTCCAGGTTCATTTCATATCTTCAATCCCCGTGCATCTAGATAGTCCTGTTTTAAATTTAAACTCAGGATAAACAATTCTGATATTGTGATTGTCAGAATTAAATGACTTGATTATTCTTGAAATAAACAAGTGTATCTGGGAGCAAGCTTTCTTTCCATATAGAACATAATATTTATTATAGAAGAGCACTAACTTCTAAAAACTGGTAGTACCCATACTGACTATACTTGCCAACTTTGAGTACTGGCCTCAGTTGTTTAGCACATATATTTACAAAAGTTTTGCTTTTGCTTCTTTTCCAATGTGGAGTAGCACCACTGAGGTTACAGAATGGTTAGTATGTAGTGATACAAAAACCCAGACTGACAACTAACTTTAATATTATATAATTTTGAGGGAGGGAGAGGTGGGGTGCCAGGGGTCAAACCCAGGCCTTTTTCATGCATGACAAGTGCTCTGTCACTAAATTATACCCGCGGGGACTTTTCAGTTTTTTTTTCATACAAAGCTCCACTCTGGCTCTGCCTGTTCCGGGGTAGATGACTCCCACCATCCCCTCCTTGGCAGGCCACTTGCTGGGTGCAAGAGGAATTAAGCAAACTCCACTTCCTGCCAAGCAGTAGGCCCAGTTACCTTTTGAAACCAATAAAGTCCAAGTAATTTTAAGAATGATAAGTGGCTTGTTGATTTGTTCCTAGAAGCATTCATAAAACAGCCAAATTACAGTCCTTGCTGTTTTCCCAAGGCTTACTTGGATATATACAAGAAGCCTGTTTGGGGGAGGGGGTTATTTTGTTTTTTGTGCATGTGGTTGGGGACAGTGGGGTGCTATCTAACAGACTGGGATGGATGGTCAGCCAACAGGCTAAGTTTTAAGATCGTGACTAGTCTTGCACACCTCAGCATCACCACTAGAAGTGCATCCGGGAGTCAGAACATCAGCTTGCTCACCATGTGTACATCCTCTTCAATCTAGAAAGGAAATGTCTGAGAAACTTAATTAAGGTTAAAGTGACTCATAACATTGCAGCACACATTAAATTTCTGCCTAATCATTTTTAAAAGAGAAAAATAATCAATGGCTAATTATTTCAAAGTTCCAGCATTCTTATATAAGCTGTAGCAAGAAAATTTACTAGGGAAATTATCTCATATCCCTCTAAGATCAGACTTTCCACTAGCTGAAATGACTGAACTCTGCATTTTTTTTTAATGGACATTGACAAATCTCGTTGAAGGACCAAGTTATGCCTTTCTTAATAACCATGAATAAATAGTAGAAATGGCCATTTGCTGCTTCCTGTTTGGTTTTTCGTTTTGTTGATGGACTGATGTTCCCTCCTGCGCCACCAATTGAGGATGTTTGTATTCCTGACCCCCTGTAGAGAAGCAGGAAAGACTCTGAACTCTAAAGACTTTCTGTGCTTTGATGGCTCTAGTATCCATGGCAAGAGTTCAATGACCAGAGGAACAGACCTGAAATTACACCAAACGCAGCAAAAACGGGAGCGGAAACACAGATATTTAGCACTTGCTGTCTGCAAGCTTGTCTGATAATAAGAACAAATCCTGTACTCACATCCAAGACAGCCTCAACTTGCTCTTAAAATGAGAGAATTAAGTGTATTGCAACAGATTTTCTGAAACTAAATGGGAGGACCAAAGAGGTGGGCAGCGATAATGTGCACATTGATAAGAAGTAGTGCATTTTGGAGTCAAGTTATTATGAGAACACTTTGAAGTCCTGTAATCCAGAGCATCCCTCAGAATCCAGGGTTGCCTCTTCCAGAATGCCACTTACTCAGTCCTAACAATGCACTATCTCGTAAACCCAACTTTTCTTAAAGGTAGAAAGATTGTTTACGGCTAAAGTTAGGGTCTCCCAGGTCACAGCTGGGGGCTCTGAAGTTTAATCTGATGGTGTCTTTAGCTTAACCTCCCTTTCCCTTATGGGCCACATGGTGATAGCAAAGAGAGAAGAATCCATAAGAAACGTCTTAAATTTTCCATGAGGACATAATCTGGTTAAGCCTTGGCTTGCTGCTGTTTGTGCCTCAAGGACCAATAGCTTACTCTTTGTGATATGCAATTTACTAAGTGATGGCGATAAACCAGATTACACTGGTGAAGGACAAAGATTCAGGAGGACAGTGAAGGATGAAGGACAGCTGCAGGGACCTGTCCACATTTCTGTTCCTTGTTTGTCTGTTTGCCTCGTGTTTACTACATGTACCATAAACTTCAATCATATTTTCTTTATGGAACCCCACCAACCTTTCTTATGGTTGGAAGGTCTATGCAGGAGGTCACTTGTATATAGATGACTTCTAGGATGAGCTTTGTGAACATCATGAGAGTCTAACTGTACAACTAACCATCTTTTTGGAAGAGTCTACTTATGGCTATGTTTTAGTTTGGATTCTTCCCACTTTGGCTCCACCCCTCCACCCCCTCACCCCCCACCCCCCCACCCCCCCAACACACACACTTTCCTCACTTAGCCTCTGACACATTTTCCTTTCCTTTCCATTAAGTCTTCACCTGAATTCATGCTCTTAAACTCAGTCCTGTTTCAGGGACTGCCTAAATAGGCTTATGTTTGACAAATGAAGAGAGAGAACCTCACAGTTTCTTGGCCAAATGAAAGAGGCACAGAGTCTGATTAAAGTGAGTCAGGACTTGGCTGCCTCAGCATTCACCCTGAAGACATAGGGTGCTAGGACACTCAATGACAGCCCAGCCAGGACACTGTAACACTCTTGGTACAAGCAGCCTGTAAGACACTTCGTGTGTGTGTGTGTGTGTGTGTGTGTGTGTGTGTGTGTTCTCAAAGGAGAAGCTATGTGGTGGAAACACTTATGTCATATTTTCTTCTCTCTTTTCCACAGCCTCTGACTCCTCAGGCTTCCTGCCTTCCTCTTCTCAAATCTCTAGGGTAAGCCCTGTCTCCCAGTTACCACAGTGATAACCCCAGAAAATAACTTAAATGTTTGCCGTAAATGAGAGAAAAAAATATAAATGGATTGTATATTTAGGAAGTAGAGCTATGAAATAGAGTTGCTGTCCTTAAGTAGAAGACAATTCCACAACACAAAAATCAGAGTGTGATGAAGAGAAGTCTGCAAGAGACCATCTTTACACATCCTACTTGCTATGCAAAGTATTAAGTTTTGTGTGAAAAACAAACAACCCCCCCAAACAAAAACAAGCAAACAAAACAGCAGATTAAAAGTACAAGGATAGAAAGCGCATTGCTTTGTGTAGTTGCTCTAATCTAAAAGAGAGAGGGGCTATGCCTTTCATGGAAGCATGCCCATGAGTGAAAGAGATGAGACCTTTCAGATCACTGATTGAAGAAGCGCTAACTGAGCATGCAAGGCACAACTTGTGGTGGGCAGTATTTGAAATCATCCGGAACACACGCCACATTAGCAGTAAAACAATATTGGAAAATGAGGCCTTGAAAACCTCAAAGCTCAGGCAACTTGAAGACTTACATAGACTTGTTCTTTGTAGAAAACTCACCTCTTTACAGAGAGGCCTCTGGCGTCTGGGGGACTCTTCTGATGCTACCAAACATAACCCTGGGCTAGTGGACACCTGGTCTTAGTGTCTCCCCAGGGCAGGTTTCTTCATTTAAATTCTGCTTCCAAAAATCACAGGCAGCATTATAAAAGGTGGTGTACTTCTCTATTTGCTCTCCAACTGTCATGCAAAGGAGTCAGAATTACCCTTCATTAGTGTCCTGAGGTACAAATATAAAAAGGGATCAGCTGGTAGGTGGCAGCGTGTACATACATACACAACCAACAGAGGAGCCTGCACTACACACAATTTTGGCAAAATGAATGGACAGCAAGGAACCGCTCGAAGAGTAACTTAACATCTATAAGGAATAGAGAAGGACAATGACTATGAGTGAGAATAGAGAAGGACAATGACTATGAGTGAGAATAGAGAAGGACAATGACTATGAGTGAGAATAGAGAAGGACAATGACTATGAGTGAGAATAGAGAAGGACAATGACTATGAGTGAGAATAGAGAAGGACAATGACTATGAGTGAGAATAGAGAAGGACAATGACTATGAGTGAAATGGGACGAAGGGTTGAGTCTTAGCTTGTTTGCTTCAGACTTGTTGAATATGAGTGAGAGGGGACAACGGGTGGTAGGGCCCACATGGTGTTGGCCTGACACTGGCCTTTGCCCAAGCCAGGTTCTCTTTGTGTTTTATACACATCATTGCTCACACACCACCCTCAGGCCAGACCTATGCAACCTCTTTCCACCCTGTTCTTCAAAGGCAACTATGTTTATCTTGACTTTTGGGTAACAGCTCAGAAAATTCACAGATTCAATTTGAAAAGCTATAAAAGGTGGGTGGCATAGAGTGAGGGTTTCACGTGAGGCTATTTGACCTTGCTGTAACTGGTCTAAACTGCCAGCTTTCATTCGCTATTACAACAAAAAAAGGGAAAATAAGCAAAATGTCTTTGTCTCTAGATCCCGCAATCTGTTGCACATGTCTTGGCTTTAAGCCCCAAATTAAAGAAAAATCTGTCTACTTGCCAATGGCAAGATGACAACATAATATATTAAAGTCACATCAAAGTGGTCACAGAGTTAGCAGGAAAGGGGGCCAGCAGACAGCTCTGAGACTTTGGTTTCCTGTGTAGGTGGGAAGAAACTCCTCAAGGTCCTGGGAAGACAGACGGGAGGCTTCTTGAAGCTGCTGAGTTGCTTCTCGTAAGTAGGAAAGCCTTTTCTCTTTTGATTCATGATTTGCTTCTGGGGATTATTAATTAGATATAGCTTTGCTGCATGGGGCATGGAAACAACAAGGGAGCCAGAAAGGAGGAATAAGTCAGACAAACCAACCACTAAAAATAACTACTCATTTAAAATGCTCCTGTAAGTGAAACTGGGACATTGGACTGGGGTGTAAGAGACAGAAAGACCAAAAACCCAGTAACAATGAAAAAGACACTAAAAACTTTCACCGACTGAGAAAGGATGCTGTGTATCTCCCCTCATAGGAGTCTTGCACAAAATTAACTACAATTCAGAACCAACTTACATTTCTCTTGAACTATGAGTTCTATCAACTGGTATGTTGTGCTTTTTATAAGTTTCCCATTATTTTTAAGTAGACTTAAATTATCTTCAGAATCTCTTAATTTGTTGGTGCTGTTCACTACACATGAAGTGCTGTGGAATTCTATTATGTTAGAACCAAAATGAATGAAATACATTATAGTAACACTAAGTTTTGGAAATGTGATAAAAATAAGTACATTTTGTAAAACTTGCAGAAGTTAGTTCTTTCCTTCTATTATGTGGGTCCTGAAGATTGAACTTAGGTGGTCAGGATTAGCAGCAATCACCTTTACCCACTGAGCCATCTCATTTGCCACTTGTTTCTTTCTTTCTTTTTTTTTTTTTTAAATACATTTTATTTATTTATTTTGTGAGTATGTATTGTGTGAATGCATGTGACACAGTACATGTGTGCAGGTCTGATCACATCCTGTGGAAGTTGGTTCCTGAACTCAGATCAGGGTTGGTGGCAAGAACCTTTACCTGATGAGCTATATCAATAACTCCCCATCTTTTTTTTTGGAGGGCTCTCTCCCTGGCCTGAAACACACCAAGTAAGTTAGGCTGGACAGTGAACCCCAGGCATCTATCTGTCTGTTGCCACCTTTCCAGGAGTTTTCAGGTGTGTACACTATTATTTGACTTATGCATACAGATGCTTTGCCTGAACATATATTTGTGCACCATGTTTGATGCCTGTGGAGGCCAAAAGAATGCACCAGATCTCCAGGAGCCAGAGTTACAGATGAATTTGAGTTACCATATAAGTGTGGGGAATCAAGCTTGGGTCCTCCAGAAGTTATTATAACCACTCATCAGTTTCTCCAGACCCATGTCTGGAATTTTTGTTTTAAAAATATGAATTCTAAAGATTGTACTCATTCCTCATGTTTGCACAACAAGCATTACTCTTATTATCTATACATCTTGAAGAAGAACAATTTAAAACAAGTCTATGCATAATTAGAGCATACAATAGTACTATAGTTTCTTGGCTACATTTCTAGTGAAGAAACACTCATTACCAAGCGTGGCAGAGCTGAGTTTTGTGGTAGGTCTAGTTCTAGCTTTTTGAGGAAGCTCCACATTGATTTTCATTGTGCCAGCACTGCTTTGTCCTTCTCCCACCACTGAAGAATTGTTCCTCTTTACGTTCATAGCCACATCTCCACCCACCCCTACCTTAGTCATCTGACTCATGTAAGATGAAGTATCATAGTAGCTACCATTTGAATTTCCCCATTGGCTCACCATGCTGAACAATTAAAAAAAATGCTTCTTGGACATTTGTGTTTTATCTTTTGAGACTTCTCTCTTTAGTTCCATATCTATTTTTTAAAAATTGAGCTGTTTGTTTTCTTGATGTCTAGTTTTTAAAAATTCTTTGTATATTTTAGATACTAACACTCTGTTACATGTAGAGCTGGTAAAGAATTTTTTTTTCATTTTGTAGGTTGTATCTTCACTTGAGTAATTGTGTTCTTTGCTGTACAAAAGCTTTTTAGTTTCTGGAAGTCACACTTATTAGTTGATCTTAATGCCTGAGCTATCAGGGTCCTATTCAGAAAGCCCTCCTGAGCCGGGTGTGGTGGCACACGCCTTTAATCCCAGCACTTGGGAGGCAGAGGCAGGCGGATTTCTGAGTTCGAGGCCAGCCTGGTCTACAAAGTGAGTTCCAGGACAGCCAGGGCTATACAGAGAAACCCTGTCTCGAAAAACCAAAAAAAAAAAAATAAAAAAGAAAGAAAGAAAGAAAGAAAGAAAGAAAGAAAGAAAGAAAGCCCTCCTGAGACAATGAATCCAAGTGTGTACTCAGTACTCACTACTTTCTCCTCTAACAGATTCAGGGTATCAAATGTTATGTTGAGGTCCTTGATCCTGGGAAGGTAGAGGAGGGAATATGGTGATGGATAAATAACACTAAAGGCATATGGGAACCTACTATTGTAGATGTTTCTAAACACACACACACACACACACACACACACACAGTTAAAATGTATTTACTCTACAATCAGGCAACCAATGTCCTACTAGACAGCCCAGGCTAATGAATAAAAATCTTTGTGCTCGGTATGGGTTATCTCTTCTGGAGTCCTTTGTCAGTGAGGTCCCTTTACCCTCCAAATATTACAGGCTATTGTCAGTGCGCTTGGTTACCTTCCAGAACTTGATAATAATACCCTATTGCTGAAGATACCACATATTTGAACCATAAAATAGGGAGAAATCAAGCTTGTTCTGACCTGGAAGCTTTCTCTCTACTGGTTAGCTTTCATAGTGCTTGCTGGAAGATGCTCTGTGTGTTACTAGAGGAGAAAAATAATCATCACTCTTGTAGCATTCCAACTGTGAATCCTACAAGCTACAATAATGGCTTGTCTGGCAACAATAGTCACTGGTGCAATAATGGCATGAGCATCATGGAAGTAACCACTTTTGGGTTGACCTACACTATATGAATATCTATTATTGTAGAAATTGCCTAAAGCACAGCATACACACACACACACACACACACACACACACACACACACACACACACCACATACATGCACAAAGTATTATTATTATTGGACCATGGACCTGTGGTTAGATAGGTTATAGGCCACAGAAGAGAACATACTACTATTATACAGCTAAATTGACATAATATTAAAAAAACCAATGACTTGTTGCTATACCCACAGACTAATGCACCCTTCAACATTCATAAGAGAAGTTTCTATTTTAAGTAGATGGTGATTAACTGAGAACCCCATAACTGTTCACCATTCAGAAATTAAGAGACTTCAGAATGCTCAGCCCTAAATGAAATGTAGATAGCATGTTTTGTCCTCCTAAGACTTTGGAATCATTGCTAAAGAGACTATGAAAAGAAGGTAGGAGCTAGGGGTAGTGGATGGAAGCACTATTTTCTGGACACAGCTTGGTAGTTGTAGGTATGAACTCAGCAGTTGTGACAGCATGCTCAAGCTAGATAAAATCCCAACCTGGAGAGAAGTCAGTTTTCTTTAAGAATATAATCCCTGGCAGGCCAATCACCCTCCCTTGGAAAGCCACACATGCAAGAATATATGGGCAGTACAACTTGAACTTGATGGGTTAAAAATAAAATTCTAAAAGGACATAAAGTTGGATCAGTGCAGAAAGGAAGTAGATGTGAAAGGAGGTGAGAGAGATGTTAAAGTAAAATTTTACTGTCTAATTAAAAAGAGGCATCTAAATCAGTTATCCACACAATGGTACAATGACCTAATATGATTGGCTATATCCCTTCAGGAACAGGATTTCTGACTGTATCAATGACATGTTCTTACTAGCAAGTGGGGAAAGAATGTACTGTGTTTAAAAGCTGGCTGACACTTGACAAGTGATTTTTACTTTACAAGAGGAATGGAAAGAAAAATTTCCACTGACTTTTTAGAAAACACTAAGATATAGAGAGTGCAAGCAAATATTAAAACTATGGATTTGATATTCAAATTTCAGCAAGGTACTAGACTCCTATGAAACATTCTCTTAAGCACTACTGTGTTTTTCCTGGATGACTACTTTTCCTCAAGGATCCTTCCCTTCCTGCAGGAAAGGACTCTCAACAGGCAGAAAGGAGAAAGTGCCTCTCTCTTTCAGCCCTCCAAATCATACTGCACGAAGGCCAATTTTTTAGAAGTTAGCTTTCCATAACTTCTTCCTGTAGTTTTTCCTCTTTTGCTTCCTCTCTCTTTTCTTATTAAAATATGTAACAGATTGTGTTTTCGTAGAAGCTACTATCCCTGAAATCTGCATCTCAATCACTGACTTTCCTTTAAACCTTTTGTTAAATGAAAAACAGAAGACTTGTTCTTAAGTTAAAAATGTTCTTAAACTAAAAATTAGCAATGTAATGTTTTAGAAGGGCAATAAGAGACCTAGAAATCATGTCGAATTTATGTAACTGTTGCCAGAAGTAAATCTTATTGAATGGGGCAGGGAATTAGTGTGTCTGTTATTTGTTGGTTTTTGAACATGGTGGAAAGGAAAGGATGTGTCCCAAATTTCTATTCCTTTAGAAAGATCATAGGCATCTCTAAATATGTCGATATAAGCCATTAGAATATAGCTCTAGTTACCAGATGCATATAGGTCTCGACGGAATTTCGGGGTCGACGACTGGAGACTTTAGAGATCTCGTACAAAAGTTGTCCGTACGAGTCTACCGACACGTCTCTGTAATTCCGTCCTAACGAGGATACTAGGTTACCCAAGAAGACTGGTCTCTGACCCAAGACCTGATGAGTCATGGAAATGGTTTGAGTATCTCTGTTCGTCGTAGAAGTTTGTGCTCACCACTCTTTTTTTTTTTAAGATTTATTTATTTATTATATGTATGTACACTGTAGCTGACTTCAGACACAGCAGAAGAGGGCATCAGATCTCACTACAGATGGTTGTTAGCCACCATGTGGTTGCTGGGATTTTGAACTCGGGACCTTTGGAAGAGCAGTCAGTGCTCTTAACCGCTGAGCCATCTCTCCAGCCCCCTTCACCACTCTTCCTTATTGCTGTCATTGTCTTCTTAGGCTATCACAACAGTGGTGTCACTTCTTTTTTGGTGCACAGTTATATTCTTTGCAGACAAGACAAGGAATATAACTGTGTAACAGAGAATTCAGACAGAGGCTCAAATCTACAAAATGGTTGTGATGATTTGAATATGTTTGGTCTATTAGGAGGTATTTGTTGGAATAGGTGTGGCCTTATTGGAGGAAGTACTTCATTGTGGGCGTGCGCCACAATGAATTTAAGATTCTATACTCAAGTTCTGCTCAGTGCAGAAGAGAACCTCCTCCTGGCTACTCGCCTAGGATACAGTCCCTTCCCGTCTGCCTGGATCAAGATGTAGAACTCTTGGTTCTTCCAGCACTATGTCTCCATGGACACTGCCATACTTTTTGCCATGATGATAATGGACTGAACCTCTAAAACTGTAAGCCAGCCCCAGTTTAAATTTCTTTTTTTAATAAGAGTTGTCTTTTCATGGTGTCTCTTCACATTAAAACCCTAAACAATACAATGATCAAACCACTGATTTTAAGTCATGTATATAGCTTGTTGTCATTTTGCAGTAAGGTTTCTAGATAAGAGACCAGCCATTTCTATTTACTGTTTGTTTGTTTTTTTAAGATTTATTTATTTCATACATGTGGTTACATTGGCGCTGTCTTCAGACACAGCAGAAGACAGCATTAGATAATCACTACAGATGGTTGTGAGCCACTATGTGATTGCTGAGAATTGAACTCAGGATCTCTGGAAGAGCAGTCAGTACTCTTAAATGCTGAGCCATCGTTCCAGCCCTCTATTTACTCTTTGGGATCAGCTGACTACATCTTTGTAAAAAGATCTATGGACCCATCTATAAGCCTAAGTCAGAACAAACCTTGTTTTGTTTTCTGTTTTCTTTCTGGTTTCCAAGCATAACCTGAGCTCTTTTCAGAGTAAATTTCAAAGACTTATAAAGTGAAGTGAATTATTGAGCCAGATAAGCTTTACATATAAACTTCTACCTATAAATTATGCACTTTGCATGTAAATTCAGTTCAGTTGGGAGTTTTAGGACACAATGTAGGGACTTTGGATTCACAAAATATGAGAGAGCAGCAGACATCTTCATATTTTTAAAGCACTTACAATCCTTCATCAAAGCAGCCATAGACCATGGCTTGGAAAGGCAGCAGTATGAGATGATGCTTTAGATCTTGCCAGGCAGTGGTGGCACACACCTTTAGTCCCAGCACTTGAGAGGCAGAAGTGGGAGGATATCTGTGAGTTCAAGATCATCCTGGTCTACAGAAAGAGTTACAGGACAGCCAGGACTACACAGAGAAAACATGTCTCAAAAAAGTAAACAAACAAACAAACAGGGGTCTGGAAAAGAATAACCTCTAGACAGTTCCCAGCTGTATTCCTTCACAAGCATCTGTTCATTGATCTCAGCTTCATTTGTTCAATGTCAACATCCCATCTAACTGCTTAGTACCAGGTTCTTTCCTAGAGGTACAACACTGAACAAAACTAATGGGGATACTTGTCTTCAGGTAGTTAAATTCTACAACACAGAGACAGACAGAATTTTAAAATGCATAATAAATAAGAAAAGGTATATCATGAGATCATAGGCAGAGATCAGAGTATGAGGGGACTTGACAGCATGAAGGGTGTTGGATGTGGCTCTTTTGTTGAATTGAGAAGATTCAACAAATTTTACATGTAGGCTGTTTGGAATGGTATTTAGCATATAAAGCTCAGAGAACATTGTTACTTTTCCCTCACTGTGTAGAGGAGGCTGCTGTAGCTACAAAAGTGGGAGAATCAGCTCCAGTAACCCAAGAGTAAGGGGGTATGTCACATACAGGACTTTCATTACATCTCCATTTATTCTCAGAAGAATTTCCATGTGGGCCCAAAAGGCAGATAGCACAGTGATCCCATCACTTATCTCTGGGACACATGTTCCTGTACTTGAATGTACCACACATCAGAAACAAAAACAAATAATTTTTAAAAAGTTATATTGCCTTCCGGTTGGCACCAACTCCAGATACCCTTGGGCAAGAACTCTGAGGGCACAGTCCTATGGCCTCCAGAGGACTTGCCACGGGATCTTAGGATCACTGGTGAGTGGAACACAACATCAGTTCCAATCCAATTGTGACAGGTCTGTGACAGCAGGAGCAAGGGCACAGGATCCCTGCCTGACTAGTGGCTCAAGTTCCTCCTGATGGTACTGGTATACCTTGGTTCCGAACACACCAGACAGCCCCTAGTCCTCAGAGGAGACACCACTTCCAGGCTCTGTAACACACCCAGGATCTTAGAATTCCAGGATCCCAGGATGACAGGAGCTTGGTCACACCAGGATCTCAGGGTCTTAGAGGAAGCTTGACTGCCAAGAACTCTGACATACCCAGAATCTCAGGTTCACAGGAGCCCAGAATCACAGGATCACAGAGAAAGATGGATTCTGAGGAGTTCTGAATCAACCAGGATTATAGGAAGGTCAGGCTAGAATCAGATATATTGAGGGCAGCAAGCACTTGAGATAGTCAGATGCCAGGATGGAAGCTTAAGAACAGAAGTAACAGAAACCAAAGTTATTTGGCACCATCAGAACCAAACTCTCCCACCATAGCAAGTCCTGGATACACCATCACACCAGAAAAGTAAGACATGGATCTAAAGTCACTTTTCATGATGATGATGGAGGACTTTAAGAAGAAAATACAGGAAACACAGGTAAACAGCTAGAAGCCCTTAAAGAGAAAACACAAAATCTCTTAGAGAGTTATAGGAAAACACTACCAAACAGGTGAAAAATTTGAACAAAACCATCCAGTCTAAAAATGGAAGTGGAAATAATACAGAAATCACAAAGGGAGACAACTCTGGAGATAGAAATCCTAGGAAAGAAATTAGGAACCATAGATGTGAGCATCAGCAACAGAATACAAGAGATGGAAGAGAGAATCTCAGGTGCAGAAGATTCCATAGAAAACATGGACACAACAATCAAAGAAAATGCAAAATGCAAAAAGATCCTAATTCAAAACATCCAGGAAATCCAGGACACAATGAGAAGACCAAACCTAAGGATAACAAGTATAGATGAGAGTGAAGATTCCCAACTTAAAGGGCCAGTAAATATCTTCAACTTAATTATAGAAGAAAACTTCTCTAATCTAAAGAAAGAGATGCCAATGAACATACAAGAAGCCTACAGAACTCCAAATAGACTGGACCAGAAAAGAAAGTCCTCCAAACACATAATAATCAAAACACCAAAGGCACTAAATAAGGATAGAATATTAAAAGCAGTAAGGGAAAAAGGTCAAGTAATATAAAGGCAGACCTATTAGAATTACACCAGACTCCTCACCAGAGACTATGAAAACCAGAAGATCCTGGACAGATGTTATACTGACCCTAAGAGAACACAAATGTCAGGCCAGGCTACTATACCCAGTAAAACTCTCAATTACCATAGATGGAGAAAGCAAAGTATTCCATGACAAAACCAAATTCACATAATAGCTTTCCACGAATCCAGCCCTTCAAAGGATGATAAAGAGAAAATTCCAACACAAGGAGGGAAATGATGCCCTAGAAAAATCAAGAAAGCAATCCTTCAACAAACTTAAAAGAAGATAGCCGCAAGAACAGAATCCCAACTCTAACAACAAAAATAACAGGAAGCAATACTTACTTTTCCTTAATATCTCTTAATATCAATAAACTCAATTCCCCAATAAAAAGACATAGACTAACAGACTGGCTACATAAACAGAACCAATCATATTGCTGCTTACAGGAAACTCACCTCAGACACTACCTCAGAGTAAAAGGCTGGAAAACAATTTTCCAAGCAAATGGTCCAAAGAAACAAGCTGGAGTAGCCATTCTAATATCAAAGAAAATCAACTTCCAACCCAAAGTTTTCAAAAAAGACAACTACTCATCAAAGGTAAAAATCTTCTCAATTCTAAATATCTATGCTCCAAATGCAAGGGCAGCCACATTCATTATTGAAACTTTATTAATTCTCAAAACACACATTGCACTGCACGCAGTAATAGTGGGAGACTTTAACACTACATTCTCATCAATGGACAGATCCTGGAAAGAGAAACTAAACAAAGACACAGAGAAATTAACAGAAGTCATGAAACAAATGTATTTAACAGATATCTACAGAACATTTTACCCTAAAACAAAAGGATATACCTTCTTCTCAGCACCTCATGGCACCTTCTCCAAAATTAACCATATAATTGGTCACAAAACAGGCCTCAGCATATACAAAAAGATTGAAGTTATCTCATGCATCCTATCAGATCATCACAGACTAAGGCTGGTCTTCAATAACAACATAAATAATAGAAAGCCAATGTTGACATGGAAGCTGAACAATACTCTACTCAATGATAACTTGGGCAAGGAAGAAATAAAGAAATTGAGTTTAATGAAAACGAAGCCATAGCATACCCAAACTTATGGGATACAATGAAAGCATTCCAAAGAGATAAACTCAGAGCTCTGAGTGCTGCCAAAAACAAACTAGAGAGAGCACACACTAGCAGCTTGACAGCACACCTAAAAGCTCTAGAAAAAAAGGAAGCAAATTTACTGAAGAGGAGTAGAAGATAGGAAATAATCAAACTTAGGACTGAAATCAACCAAGTGGAAACAAAAAGAACTATACAAAGAATCAACCAAATCAGGAGCTGCTTCTTAAACCCTTAGCCAGACTAACTAGAGGGCACAGGGACAGTATCCTAATTAACAAAATCAGAAATGAAAAGGGAGACATAACAACAGAACCTGAGGAATTCCAAGGCATCAACAGATCCTACTATAAAAGACTATACTCAACAAAACTGGAAAACCTGGATGAAATGGACAATTTTCTAGAAAGTTAAATCAGGGTCAGATTAATGATCTAAACAGTCCCATATTCCCTAAAGAAATAGAAGCCAACCAAAAAAAAAAAAAAAAAAAAAAAAAAAAAAAAAAAAAAAAAAAAAAAAAAAAAAAAAAAAAAAAAAAAAAAAAAAAAAAAGACCAGATGGGTTTAGTGCAGAGTTCTCTCAGACCTTCAAAGAAGACCTAATTCCAGTTCTTCTCAAACTATTCAACAAAATAGAATCTGAAGGTACACTACCCAATTCATCCTATGAAGCTACAATTACTGTGATACCTAAACCACACAAAGACCCAACAAAGGAAGAGAACTTCAGACCAATTTCCCTCATGAATATCAATGCAAAAACACTCAATAAAACTTTCACAAACCGAATCCGAGAACACATCAAGACAATCATCCATCATGACCAAGTAGGCTTCATCCTAGGGATGCAGTGATGGTTTAATATATGGAAATCCATCAACATAATTCACTATATAAACAAACTCAAAGACAAAAACCACATGATCATCTCATTAGATGCTGAGAAAGCATTGGACAAAGAACAATACATATTCATGATAAAAGTTTTGGAAAAATCTGGAATTCAAGGCCCATGCCTAAACATAATAAAAGCAATATACAGCAAACCAGTAGCCAACATGAAACTAAATGGAGAGAAACTTGAAGCAATCCCACTAAAATCAGGGACTAGACAAAGCTGCCCACTTTCTCCCTACCTATTCAATATAGTACTTGAAGTCCTAGCCAGAGAAATTAGACAACAAAAGGAGATCAAGGGGATACAAATTGGAAAGGAAGAAGTAAAAATATCACTATTTGCAGATGATATAATAGTATATATATGTGACCCTAAGAATTCCACCAGAGAACTCCTAAACCTGATAAACAGCTTCAGTGGAGTCACTGGATATAAAATTAACTCAAATAAATCAGTGGCCTTTCTCTACATAAAGGATAATCAGCCTGAGGAAGAAATCAGAGAAACAACACCCTTCACAGTAGTCACAAATAATATAAAATACCTTGGTGTGACTTTAGCTAAGGAAGTGAAAGATCTGTATGATAAGAACTTCAGGTTTCTTAAGAAAGAAATCGAAGAAGATCTCAGAAGATGGAAAGATCTCCCATGCTCATGGATTGGCAGCATTAATATAGTAAAAATGGCTATCTTGCCAAAAGTAATATATAGATTTAGTGCAATCCCCATCAAAATTCCAACTCAATTCTTCACCAAGCTAGAAAGAGCAATTTGCAAATTCATCTGGAATAACAAAAAAACCTAGGATACCAAAAACTCTTCTCAACAATAAAAGAACCTCTGGTGGAATCACCATGCCTGACCTCAAGCTGTTATACAGAGCAATTGTGATAAAAACTGCATGGTTCTGGTACAGTTACAGACAGGTAGATCAGTGGAATAGAATTGAAGACCCAGAAATAAACCCACACACCTATGGTCACTTGATCTTTGACAAGGGACCTAAAACCATCCAGTGGAAAAAAGACAGCAGCATCTTCAACAAATGTTGCTAGCACAACTGGCGGTTATCATGTAGAAGAATGCAAATTGATCCATTCTTATCTCCTTGTACAAAGCTCAACTCTAAGTGCATCAAGGAATTCCACACAAAACCAGAGATTCTGAAACTTATAGAGAAGAGAGTGGGGAAAAGCCTTGAAGATATGGGCACAGGGGGAAAATTTCGAAACAGAACAGCAATGACTTGTGCTTTAAGATAGAGAATTGACAAATGGGACCTCATAAAATTGCAAAGGTTCTGTAAGGCAAAAGACACAGTCGATAAGACAAAAAGGCCACCAAAGGATTGGGAAAGGATCCTTACCAATCCTAAATCTGATAGGGGACTAATATCCAATATATACAAAGAACTCAAGAAGCTGGACTCCAGAAAATCATATAACACCATTTAAAATGGGGTACAGAGCTAAACAAAGAATACTCAACTGAGGAATACTGAATGGCTGAGAAACACCTGAAAAAAATGTTCAACATCCTTAATCATCAAGGAAATGCAAATCAAAACAACCCTGAGATTCCACCTCACACTAGTCAAAATGGTGAAGGTCAAAAATTCAGGTGAAAGCAGATGCTGGCAAAGATGTGGAGAAAGAGAAACACTCCTCCATTGCTGGTGGTTCTTGAGAAAAGTAGACATAGTACTACAGGAAGATCCAGAAATACTTCTCCTGGGCATATACCCAAAAGATGTTCCAACTTGTAATAAGGACACATGTTCCACTATGTTCATAGCAGCCTTATTTATAATAGCCAGAAGCTGGATAGAACCCAGATGTCTCTCAACAGAATAATGGATACAGAAAATGTGGTACATTTACACAATGGAGTACTACTCAGCCATTAAAACAGTGAGTTCATGAAATTCTTATGCAAATGGATGTATCCGGAGGCTATTATCCTGAGTGAAATAACCCTATCACAAAAGAACACACATGATATGCACTCACTGATAAGTGAATATTAGCCCAGAAATTTAGAATACCCATGATGCAATTTGCAACACACATGAAACTCAAGAAGAAGGAAGACCAAAGTGTGGTTCCTTCGATCCTTCGATCCTTCTTTTTTTTTTTTTTTAAGATTTATTTTTTATTTATTATATGTAAGTACACTGTAGCTGTCTTCAGGCATTCCAGAAGAGGGCGCCAGATCTCATTAAGGATGGTTGTGAGCCACCATGTGGTTGCTGGGATTTGAACTTATCACCTTCGGAAGAGCAGTCGGGTGCTCTTACCCGATGAGCCATCTCACCAGCTCCCCTTCGATCCTTCTTAGAATGGGGAACAAAATACTCATTGAAGGAGTTAGAGACAAAGTTTTGAGCAGAGCCTGAAGGAATGGCCATCCAGAGATTGCCCCACTTGGGATCCACCCCATAAACAACCACCACACCCAGACACTAAGCAGATGCCAACAAAAGCCTGCTGACAGGAGCCTGATATAGCTGTCTCCTGCGAGGTTCTGCCAGTGCTTGGCAAATACAGAAGTGGATGCTCACAGTCATCCATTGGATGGAGCACAAGGTCCCCAATGAACGAGCTAGAGAAATCCCAGGGAGCTGAAGGGGTCTGAAGCCCCATAGAAGGAACATCAATATGAACTAACCAGTACCCTCAGAGCTCCTTGGAACTATGCCACCAGTCAAAGAAAACACATGGCAGAACTTGTGGTTCTAGCTATATTTGTAGCAGAGGATGGCCTAGTCGTTCATCAATGGGAGGAGAGGCCATTGGTCCTGTGAAGGCTCTGTGCCCCAATATAGGGGAATGCCAGGACTAGGAATTGGAGTTGGTGGGTTGGGGAGCGGGGGCGGGGGGGCAGGGGATTTTTGGAGGGGAAACTAGGAAAGGAGATAACATTTGAAATGTAAATAAGAAAATATCTAATAAAAAATTTTTTAAAAAAAGATTTATTTATTTATTATATGTAAGTACACTGTAGCTGTTTTCAGACACACCAGAAGAGGGTGTCAGATCTCATTACGGATGGTTGTGAGCCACCATGTGGTTGCTGGGATTCAAAGTTGGGACCTTTGAAAGAGCAGTCGGTGCTCTTAACCGCTGAGCCATCTCGCCAGCCCTAATAAAAATTTTAAAAAGATTTATCTATCTATCTATCTATCTATCTATCTATCTATCTATCTATCTATCTATCTATCTATCTATCTATCTATGAGTACACTGTAGCTATAAAAATGGTTGTGAACCACCATGTGGTTGCTGGAATTTGAACTCAGGACCTTCGGAAGAGCAGTCAGTGCTCGTATCCACTGAGCCATCTCACCAGCCCAGAAACAAATATTTTAAATAAATTTTAACTTAACATTCCTGAGGGAATAGATCAGATAAAGCAATACACAAACTGATCTTGCCTGTAGTTTTAGTGTACTTTGTAATCATTTTAATATAATAGCCTTCATATAATAACTGGCTTCTATTTATATAATAGTAGATAAGCAATGCCCTAAAAAGTATGAAATAATTCTGTAATTTTTATACAGTTTGATAAAATATATAATCACTACATATGGTGTCATAAGTCTGTGTTCTTAGCTATTTGGGAAGTTGAATGGGATGATCTTCTGAGCCCAGAAGTTTGTGGACAGCTTGGGAAACACAGGAACATACTGTCAGAAGTAGTTGTTACATTTTTTTCTCAATGGCCTGAGATGTATAGTGCTTGATTAGCCCAAGCAAGGTCCTAATGAGGGGACCACTTATATTTTTTTCCTTAAGCAAAATAACACTATCTTATAAAAATGAAAAGCCAACAATACTTAGGTCAGAGATGGATTTTAAAGTCTTTTAAGAGTATGATGGAACTCATAAAACTTATCAAAAGTCAAGAGAGTAATAGCTGAAGAGAGTTCAGCCAAAGTCCTACAGATGTCCACATTATTCTTCTAGACCTTTATCAGAATGACTAATTGTTTGTGCTATAAGCAACCATAAGGTTAAAACACATATAATCTGACCAAGTTCAAATTTGTTCCCATGACCTCCTAGTCTACAAATCCCCAATTAATTAAGAGGAAAATTTTAGGTTTAGGAGTTAGGATTTAGCTCAGTGGGAGAATTCTTGGGGAAAGGGGCTTGCGTGGGTGGGGGTGGGGAGACAAATAGGAAAGAAAAATCAAAGCAATGCTAAGATTGTTAAACAAACAAACAAACAAAAAAAAAAAACAGAGGACACCACAAACAAGCAAGCTCGATGAGTTTTCTCTGTGATTCAGGAAATATTAGCATCATAATCAGGATGATTCCTAGATCCCTTATTACATTATAGTAGATATAATAACTGGCTGCAATAACATGCATGATCATAAACTTAAAGTAACAAATAAATCTTCTGATTATGTAGAAACAGGAAATGATGTTTCCAGAAAAAGATAGCCCATCAAAGATAGATTTTTTTTCCATGAAAAAAATGTAAACAGAGAATCTATATTAGATACTGTTTGTGATTCTGTTTACGGGTGAGTTTCTCCATCTCATCTTGAAGGGACTTACATTCAAAGCATTTGAAGCTGCTTAAACGTACGGGTGCCTTAAAACCATTCAATATTTCTAATCAATAACATCATATACAAAATTTAACTTGAATTTACCCAATTTTCTGTCCACCCAGTTAGAGTATAATATAATGGCCTATGTCTGTTTGCTTTCATTTCCCTGAAACTAGATTTAAAAGTCCTGGGTTGTGTATTAGGTTCTTATTGCTTCCCAGGTCTGTAGGATAGCAGTCATGAATCAAGAAGCTGGCAAGTCCATCCTTTCTAATGCCTCCAGGAAGGATCCCTCAACTACTCCATGTTCCGGAAGGCAAGGCTTCCCTGACCTTGGGCAGTGTAACTCGGAAATCTGCCTCCATATTCACATGGTTCTTGTTGAGACATAGATCATATAAATTATAATCTGTTAGGGACTTACCAAGTTTCAGTGTCATGTCATCTTAACTAGTTATACCTTTAACAACTCCACCTCCAAACAGCTAAGGCACTAAATTTTAGTACTTCAAAAAATATTTTTAAAAGAAAGATAGAAAAAACTTGTGATTGAATCTAGAACTTTACCTTGTAAAGTTTGTGTGTGTGTACATGCCTATATGTTTGCAGTTGTGTGCATGTGTGAAGGGTAAAAATTGACAGAATACCTTGTATTGCTCTTTAGCTTATTATTTAAGACAAAGTCTCTTACCAAATTTGGAACTCACCAATTAGTTACACTGGTTGGCCAACTAAGATTTCTTTTTAGATAAAACACTAAGGTCCTTATATAGAGTTTTAGTTTTTAGTGTTATTAATAAATTAGGAATAATACCTTTTCTATTAGTAGCATAAAGTTTAGCTAAAGTAGGAATCTTGATCTCTGTTAATTTTACTTTAGCTTATCTTCTACTGAAAATAATTTTCTTACCTAACCCACATCCATCCTTGCCTAACTAGGCCCAGTGTTTCTGCAGACATTTTACAGATGACAAGGCATACTGTGATGATAAAATCATTTCTGAATGTGAGAGAACCTTGTTTGGAAACCCAGAAACACACTTTGATTCTCTTTCCTTACTTTCTGTGTATTCTAGCCACTGTTGTGGGCCCTATCCTTGTGGTGTTCCCATTCTTAGAAGAGATACAGAACCTAATCTAGGTGACTATATGAGGATATAATTTTGGATGATGATAATGAAAGTATGAAGCCAGGCAACAGATTGGGAAATGAGGGGATGGAGAAGACACATTAAAGGGTGTGTTGAGGAGACTGTGAACATGTGAGTTCTGAGGGCAGAACACTGCAGGCAGAGGAGATGCCTGTACACAGGTGCTGAGACACCAACACAGATGTTCAAAGCACATGCTACTCTGTAACATCTTACTTTAAGTTTCTTATGGAGGCAGTGCATTATGATCTCTGCTGTTTTTATAGCTACATCTTATTCTGATATTCATGTTTGGTGTTATATTTACAAGTCTTCCATTGATAAGACATATAGGTTACTGCTAATCCTTTGTTGTTGCATGCAACAAGTAAAAGACAATGGAGACTCAGCACAGCCTGGTGAAGTCAAGCAATCAGAATCAGAAACAACTCATCTTCTTTTTTCCTTGAATCTTTACCACCGCTGTCTCATTGACTATTGAAACCCTAGAGACAAAGTAGAAAATAGCAAGGTCAAAGTGGTGTTTCGCAATAACCATAAATTCTAACTTAATGTTCCAGGGCCTAGACAAAATGAAATAAAAAGAAAACAAACAAAACTATTTCACTTCACAGAAATTCCTAATAGCTGAGAATTCACCAATGTCTTCATTTTCTAATACCTTTTAGTTGTGTTTGTTCTTGAAAAACAACTTTTATGCATATAGCATTTCTTCAATTTTCAGTGGGAATCTGTATTTTCTTTTCCTCTGATTTCATATACACACCCTCTACTATACAGTAAAGGTTACATAGTCTTGCCTTTGGTAAAATATCCCCTGAGATATGGCACCAAAGCAAGAAGGGACATAGGTTAGGTAGAAAAGTATTTTCAAGAAAAGATAAGCCAGAATAAAACTAACAAGCAGAGATCAAGATTTTCACTCAAACTATCCTGCCAATTTTACAGTTAGTTTATTAACATGTTGCTATACATTTGTTTTAATGGTGTCAGCATGTATTATTTTCTAGTTCTTGTCCACATACAATGTACAGATGAATGTATATTTCTTTTCAGAATAAGTTTTTTTTTAAGATTTATTTTATTTATTATATGTAAGTACACTGTAGCTGTCTTCAGACACTCCAGAAGAGGGCGCCAGATCTCGTTACGAATGGTTGTGAGCCACCATGTGGATGCTGGGATTTGAACTTATCACCTTCGGAAGAGCAGTCGGGTGCTCTTATCCGCTGAGCCATCTCACCAGCCCCAGAATAAGTTTTTATTAACTAACACCTTTAGCATCTTTTCTAAAAAAGTCTTGAAGCATAGAAACCCATCCTTGAAGATACAGAATAGGCAGGTAAGACAATAAGTAATATTTTCTTTGGTTCACTCTATGTCAAGTGCTAGAACAAGTCTGTCAAACACAAACATTCCTTAGAATCAGTGAATGACTGAGATGGTTATAGATTCTGCAACCACATTTACTTAGCAAACTGGATTGACAGTCCACTGGTCAGTCAGCATGTTGGGGAGAGGAAGACAAAGCATGTAGAGGATGACTTTAGCCCCATTGTGTAGCAGAAACAATGGAGCCATTAGCAAAGCAATAGAAGACCTGTAACATTTTGCTTTGTGCTGTTGTGCTATGGATTAGTCTGAGCAGCTGTCCACATCCAAAGCCATAAACTGGGCAACTTAAAAATAGAATTTTTTAAATAGTTCTGGGGAATTGGAAGCCCAATCAAGATGTCAGTAGTTTTGCTTCTACTGAATTTTCTTTCTTGCACATGGTCACTGTTAGGCTGAAGGTTTGGGGACAAAGACAAGATGACCTGGGTCAAGAGGTTCTCCACCCTTCTCTACTGGCTAAAAGCCCACAATTCCAAAAGCCCATGCAGAACACTGGACAAAGCCAGTTCCTAGTTCCAGATTTTAAAGTGACCATTGGACCTAAGTCCTACCTTCAGAGCCCTAAACCCACCAAATAAGGCTATAACCCCAAAACCTCACCACCACATCACAATACCCTTTAAGAAGCCCCTAAGCCAACCCAGCCTTGTGACTTCAGTGACCCTCCACCTCCTGTGAAGTCTGTGAACCTGCTTGAAAGCTGCCCCAATAAATCTGCCTTTATACTATAAATTTGACTCAGTTTGATTTATTATGTCAGTGGAAAAGCCATTCAGCCACCTTTCTACCATTTTCATATGTGGCAAAGAGAGTGCTAGTTTAGGGCATTAACTTCATCATGAGACCAGGACCTAATTAACCTAACTTTACTTCATTAAATACTGTCACATTGAAGATGATAGTATCAGCATATGAATTTTGAGTGGTACCAATACATTCAATCACAAGAGTAAAGAACTGAATGTTCACAATCATAGAGAATGTTACAGAAGAGGTAAGATGAGCTTGGTCTCAGAGTAAGCATGGGGATCACTAGTGAAGAAATAAGGAGGACTTGGTCTGTAGAGAGTACAACACAAAAAAAATCACATAAAAAAAGATGACCAATGAAACTTATAAAAAGCAAAAAGTGTCAGAGTATAGAAACTCCCATGATGTTGATAACCTTAAAAATATTCATTCTGCCGGGTGGTGGTGGCGCACGCCTTTAATCCCAGCACTCGGGAGGCAGAGGCAGGCGGATTTCTGTGTTCAAGGCCAGCCTGGTCTACAAAGTGAGTTCCAGGACAGCCAGGGCTACACAGAGAAACCCTGTCTCGAAAAACCAAAAAAAAAAAAAAATTCATTCTCTCTCTCTCTCTCTCTCTCTCTCTCTCTCTCTCTCTCCCTTTCTCTTTCTCTCTCTTACTTTTGTTATAGAGCAAACATACATTTAATATGATATAATATGAAAGGAAACTTTTGTCCTTTGTGGTATCTTTGTATAGATGAACATCACTATTTTGATAGGCTTACATAACTTATAAAACAGATATTCCTGTATGGTTTATTTACAAATGATTACAATGAAGACCAAATTGTCAGGGGTTATGGAGATAGTCATTGTCTTAGTCAGGGTTTCTATTCCTGCACAAACATCATGACCAAGAAGCAAGTTGGGGAGGAAAGGGTTTATTCGGCTTACACTTCCATACTGCTGTTCATCACCAAGGAAGTCCAGACTGGAACTCAAGCAGGTCAGGAAGCAGGAGCTGATGCAGAGGCCATGGAGGGGTGTTCTTTACTGGCTTGCTTTCCCTGGCTTACTCAGCCTGCTCTCTTATAGAACCAAGACTGCCAGCCCAGAGATGGTCCCACTGACAAGGAGCCCTTGATCACTAATTGAGAAAATGCCTCACAGCTAGATCTCATGGAGGCATTCCCCCAACTGAAGCTCCTTTCTCTGTGATAACCCAGCTGTGTCAAGTTGACACAAAAACAAGCCAATACAGTCATCTAGGAAGCTAGACTGTGGGGGAGGGTCAGGGTCACTCTAGACTCTACTTGATACCCAGGACACTTTCATGTATTTTTATTGGAAGTAGATTTTTTTTTACATACTATATATTCTGATTACTGTTCCCCTCCCTAGCTCTTCCCAGATATCCCCACCAACCCAAGTTATACCCTTTCCTTCTCCCTCTTATTATAAAACTAAAAGTTGTCTAAAAAGAAAAAAAGAAAAAGAAAAAAGAAAAGAAAACCAAACTTGAATAGGACAAAACAAGCAAAAACCAACTGAAACAAAAAACAGCACAAGAACCATTTAT
Source organism: Mus minutoides (assembly GCA_902729485.2). Taxonomy (NCBI): domain Eukaryota; kingdom Metazoa; phylum Chordata; class Mammalia; order Rodentia; family Muridae; genus Mus; species Mus minutoides. The sequence continues at coordinate 159,785 of LR751292.1, forward strand.
AGACACAGACACACACATTTGCACACAGAGAGATCCCATAAAGACACAACTTTGAAAACCAAAATATGCTAGGAAGAGACCTGTAGGGTAAAAACAGAAAGAAAGAAAGAAAGAAAGAAAGAAAGAAAGAAAGAAAGAAAGAAAGAAAGAAAGAAAGAAAAGAATGGAGAGAAAGGAGAGAAAGGAAAGAAAAGGACAAAGTATTACGCAAACAAAACACCTCCAAACTCACCGTTGAATTCATTTGTGTTGGCTACTACTACTGGGTATGGGGCCTGCCTGCCCTTAAGTGGTTTGAATAGCCAATGAGACTCCAGTGAAGACAAACAAGTTTTCCCTTTGCAAGTGGTTATCGATTAGAGATAACCTCTGGGTGAAGGATGGGGCTCTTATGTCTGTTTCCAGTCTCAGCTCTATCTGGCTCAAACCTGTGCGCAGGCCCTGTGCATGCTCCCACTGTCTCTGTGAGTCCATAGGTGCATTTGTCTTGCTGTTTTAGAAGGTTTTATTTCCTTGTTCTCCATCCCCACTGGTGCTCACAATCTTTCTACCTACTCTACCACAGAACTCCAAGCCCCAAAAGGAGGGATTTGATGGAGGTATGCCAGTTAGGACTGACTGTTCAAAGGGTTCTCACACTCTGAACATTGTCTAGTTATGGGTCTCTGTGTGTTTCCATCTCTGCAGGAATACACTTCTCTGATGATACCAGAGCAAGACATTGACCAAGGAATGCAACAGTATTATTAGGAGTTATTTTATTGCTACATTACTCTAGCAGAACAGTAGTATTTGGTTTCCCCCCTAGGTCCATCTAGGCTCAGGTTCTTGGCCATCTGAGCAGCATTGGATTCCATTTTGTGGAGTGGGCTGTAAATCAAAGCAGATAGTGTTTAGTTGCTTTACTATGTTTGTGTCACTATTGTACCAGAGTATCCTGCAAGTAGGTCACCATTGTAGGTCACAGGTTTGTAGCTAGGTTGATGTTTGTAGCTAGGTTGATGTCCTCTGGTAGCAGAGTACCTTCCAGTACCAAGACACTCCTAAGTAGAGGTGAGGGTTCTAGATAGGCACCAACTCTCTGTGTTCAATGGGTAATGGAGGTTTTATCTTCAGTTATAGGACCTTATCATCAGTTTGAGGAAAGCAACTAACAGCTGTGGCAATAGCCTGGGTTGTTTGGAGGTTTCCATAGTGACGCTTTAGCCAATACCTGAATCAGATGTAAGACATTACTGGCACTAGAGGTTTCATTTGGTGAATAGAGATGTCTGGACAATGCATGTCTTCTCTATTATTTGGTGACCCCATTTAGATCAACATGTCTGTTTTTATGCTGATATTATACTGTTTTTTTTTTTTTTTACTATAGCTCTGTAGTACAAGTTAAGATTTAGAATAATGATACTTCTAACAGTTATTATTATTTTTCAGAATTGTTTTAGCTAGTCCAGATTTTTTGAGTTTCCATATAAAGCTGAGAATTGTCCTTTCAATTTCAATGGCCAGAAGAGAGGAAGAAAGAGCAAAGTTGAGCTCAAAGAATTGTAGTCTTTGTCTGAAAGCACCAGTTAGCCACTGAGGGCTTAATAATCTTAACCAAACAGTCCTTGTCAGGTTATTCTAGCCATGATGTAAAGAGTGACTGGCAGGTCAAGAGTAACTGAGAAGAAGGAACTAAAGATGCAATGGTGCTTTCAGGATGCATGCAGAGGAGCGATGACAGAGGAACACACCAAGAGTGAGATACCACGAGTGGGGTTTGTTCTCCCTACTTACTAGACAGTAAGTTACACAGTCTGGATTCATAGGAGAAAAGCCAAGGCTTCCAGAAAGGTCTAGTTATGTCCAAGGGGAGGAACAAGACTTTCCAGGTGAATCGTCAGGGTTATCTTTCACCTCTGAGAGCAATGCTTGGGGAGATGAGACTGCCCAGCTCCACTTTTCCCCATCTTCTCTGCTGCCCTACTATGTACACACTCCAAAGCCTTCCATCTGAGTCTTCAGGAATTCACTTCCACTCTGTTATCAAGAGTCCTCTGTCTCAAGAGAACTTTATTCTTAATATCTGACTTTATCTTAATATCTGTATTCTTAATATCTGACTAGTATCCAATTAAAATCATATCTGGGATGATTTCACCTATAAGATTGTTGCCTATAAATCCTATATTTTAAACTGGAGGGAAAAATGGCTGTGAAATTGAATGAGAACTGTAATCATATGTTATCATACATAAATGACTTCACTCGTATCCAGCAGAATTTATCTTGGCTTCCTTCCATACTCCAAGGCTTCTCTGCCGCCTGCTGGCACCACGAACACTGCTGGGATTCATTCTTGAGCAGAATGTTTTTTCTGACTGAAATTTTATGCTAAAAGCAGTAAAAGAAACTTGTTGCCATTCATTTATTTTGGACTTAGATGCACAGACTGGGAGGAAGGAGGAGAACAATTGTCCTTTACACTTGTATCAGCAAGCTGCTTAACGGCTAAAACACGCTCCACGCGCGCGGCTTCATTGTCTGAGCTAGAATAGTTAGGAAAATAATTATGCAAAGCAGATCTTCAGCAGGAGGGTCAGGTGACAGTGTCATGGGGCACATGAAGCCACTGACAAATATGATGCATGATATTCCAAATTCTAAAAATTCTCAGCTGCTCATCATTGTTGGGTGTTATCAATAAAGGCAATAAAATTACATATTCAGAAGTTAAATTGCTCAGTTGACACAGCCTTTTTTCTTTGATTTTAGTATTTATATGAATACACAACTATGGTAGGAAATGAGAATCATACTCCTAAGGATTATTTAATATTCCAAAAATAGTAATGGCCATTTAAACTGTGCAAATTGAAACACACTGTTCCAATATGACTCTCTTCTTCCTCCTATTGTGACTTTGGATACCACAGTGCTACAATACCTTCTAAAAATATATGCTTGATGCTTTGAGCTAAATACTAAGAGAAGAAAAGTCTCGTGTATAAGACCAGGAAGTCTGTCTTCTTTTGCCCTCTTCTATGACAGGTAACTTTTCCTAAATATTTGTACACTTTTTTTCTGGAAAGTTTTATGAATAATTCCTAAATTAAAAATTACTTCAATGATAGTAAACTATTAGTGGATCACCAGTTTATTAAAATTTCACAACTTCATATCCATTTGATATTGTAAATTATCCTCAGTCAAAATACCAGTTTTAGAAAACAGGGTAATATTTTAGACTAAATTGATTTTATTTTCCCAAGTTTGATTCACACTATAGCATTAGCCATTTTGATATAATTTTATTATTTTTTTAATTTGGGGAACTAAAGAGATGGCTTAGCAGTTAAGAGAATTTGTTGTTCTTGTAAAGAACCTGGGTTCAGTTCTCAGTACCTTTATGGTGTCTCACAATCATCTATAACTCTAGTTCTAGGGGGTCTAATGCTTCTTCTAACATAGGCCCTGGGCATGCATGTGACACAAACACACACATACATGCAGGCAGGTGAAACACTCACACACATAAAAGAAAATACATTTTAAAAGCTTTGGAATTTTTTATTTTAGTGTTTTGGTGTGTGAATGTGGCATGCATGTGCCATGGTCTGCATGTGAAGCTTATGAAGACAGCATTGGCCTTGGTTTTCTCCATTCACCTCCACACAGATTTCAGGGACTCAACAAGTCACCAGGCTTGAGGGGCAACTCTCTAGGCTATCATACCACATTTAACCATGGCAACTTTTAACAGTACACACTCCAAGATTATTGTGGCCCTCTAGCATAAGAAACAAAAAGGTGCTATAGTTTCTTTGAAATTTTGGAGTTGTTATTATTGGGTGACGTTGAATGCACAAGAAACTCCCTGCTCACTTTATCACTACACAAACCTTCTCTTCATCTCATCACCACCTCTAGCTTCATGTTTATCTTGATCTGACTTGTATTTCTACCTTTATCTAACATGTGTCTAATCACTCCATGCACATACATGTTTGGATTGTGCTTTCTACTAATGCTGCCTTGTGGGATGATTTGAGATAAAAGAAGCCACCTATATTCTTTACTAACGTGGACACACACTGCTTGTAATTGCTGAGTCATATCAGACACTTAATAGCACAGAGAGAAGCTCATCTATAAGTATTGCAGTAAGCTAAGGTTTCTAGAAATAGCTCTGTAGACCAGGATGGCCTCAAACTCACAGAGATCCACCTGCCTCTGCCTTCCAAGTGCTGGGATTAAAAGCATAAACCAACATCCCTGGCTGATAGGTTAGGGTTTCTGTTCATATCCTTCTCATAAAATTTCCAGTATGCATCAACAAATACCTTTAAAACTTGAGCACAGCCAAGCAGTGGTGGCGCATACCTTTAATCCCAGCACTTGGGAGGCAGAGGCAGGCGAATCTCTGAGCTCAAGGCCAGCCTGGTCTACAGAGTGAGTTACAGGAAAACCAGGGCTACACAGAGAAACCCTGTCTCAAAACCAACCAACCAACCAACCAACCAACCAACCAACCAACCAACCAACAAAAAAAAACTTGAGCACATGTGGATGACACTGTATTGGGGGTGGGGCAGAGGCAGGGGATTTCTGAGTTCAGGCCAGCTTGGTATACACATTGAGTTCCCAGACATCTAGAGAAACCATGACTTGAAAAAAAACAAAACATTAGCAAACACATGTACTATACTTAGAACTCTGCTCATTTGCCAGCCTATTCCCATGGTTGGCAAGCATGGCATAAATTTCTTTTGCCTTTTTTTATTCTTACTTTAGTCTCTATTAGAACCAAATTTTCAAATGAGAAACTTCTGAAGGGAAGGCTATGATACTGCTCCAGCTTGCTTTATAGTGTTAAAATTCCTAGGCCACAAGAATCAAGAACTTTCTGGTTATAATAGTCCTAAAGACTTAAGAGGTGAAATTCTATAAAAACCCAAAGTCAAGATTTTTTTTTTTCTCTCAACCCTAGAAGCTTCTCAGGATAAGGCCTGACTTTACATTTCTACTTTAACATACCTTTGGGCACTTTATGCTCACAATTTCTAAAGATATAATTATAGAGAATTGGCTCATTTTATTGTCAAAACCAGAAGAGAGAGCAACTTCTCTGTTTCTAAATACTCAGACCTCTCTTTCCTCAAGAGTTTGAACAGTACACAATGACATTAAAGAAGACTGATTTCTCTGTCTCTCTTACAAAAGAAGTCCTGCCCCTGGTATGGCAGTAGGCATGCTCTTACACTTACTATGGTTCTCTCTCTCTTCTACACTTATTTCCCATGTGCTGCCTTCCTCATGAAAATTGATGCTATCCTGGGAAGAGTAAACCTCCAGAGAATCTTCCTCACATTCAATCAGTTTCCAAACTGTGAAGGGTAACTCAAATAACAACTAGGTTGAAATAGGACAATAATAATATAAACATCATGACAGATATATAAGCAATGCCCATAGCTCATAAAGAGAGAATATAGTTGGACCAGGTTTGTTATTTTAAGTTGGGGTTCAATGAATGGATAGAGGGAGAAAGGACTGTTTATTTTTCTCTGGACCATTAGGCAAATGCAGAAAAGTCAAAGGCTTTATGTGACAAATTTCATGAGACAAAAATATTGTATGAATATTATAAATGTAAAAATTTATTAAATGTTCTACATATTTTGTTATCTGCAATTGCTATAAGAAGCCAACAAAAATTTAGTAACTTAGAACAGCACAAATGTATCATTATACAGTTGTGAGAACAGAAGTCCAAAAGGGTTTCATGGGACTAAACTGCAGGCATTAATCATCAGGGCTTCAGCCGTTCCAGGGCCTCTAGAGATACAGCCATTCCTCTGATCTTTCCAGCTCCTGTAAGCTAATGGCATTCTTTGACTAATGGTGCCTTCCTCCCTCTTCAAAGGCAGCAATGGAAGGTTGAATTCTTCACCTATTGGGTCACTCTGACTGTGCACCTTAGTTCCATCTGCAACTTCAGTTCCCTGTGAAGGTGACATATTTGCACCCTTCAAGGAGTAGGTTATAGGTGTCTTTGGGAGTTGTGACAGGGACACTATTCCATTCTGTCTACTTTCCGTGAGATGTAATGACTACCTTCCAGATTAACCTCTGCATGTGCTGCGGGTCTGCTAAGGGCAGAGGCACCTTTTTTTAGGTTGTAGTTTGCAACACTGACACTCATCCAGGACTTGCTGAAAACTGCTGCTGGTTTTCAAATCTCCTGAGGAGAGAATGGGGGAAGAATTTGTTATTCAAGAATTTCTGGTTTGAGGATGCTGACGTGCTGAGATTTGGACTCAGCCTCTGAGTTTAGGGCTTTCCTGACATAGTTTCATATCCGTTTACAAATATACCTACGACCTACTTTCTGTTCCAAGAGATTCTATCTCCTAAATCTTTACAATACTGTACAAAGGGCTTTTGGGTCCCTTTTGGTACTGTCATTAATATGCTTAAACCCCAAAATTCAATCTAAACCTGCTTTGTAGGTTACACAAGCTATTTATACTATCATATGACTATAGGAACATTTCTATGTTAAAAGGAATCGATTGACACCAATAAAAATGTAGTCCACAGATTATTTTTAACACCTATATTTTCTATATAAAATATATCTTCTATATGCTAAATTTACATAACAAGTAGAAATTTTATTGACTGTGGGAAATTATTAGTTGGCTTATTTTAAAATATACTTTAGATAAAAGAAATACTATCAAATATATCCTCAAGGCAGTTTCTAGCTCATTTATTAAACCAATTAACACACTCCATAACATAGAGTTCTAATGGTATAAATTAAGATTTTTTGACTGAATTTCAATTGTTTTAAATCACTGTTCAAATTAATAGTGATGTTTTAATCAGTTATTTAATTTTCTACTGTCATTTGTTATAATTATATCCCCAAAGATACCCTCATTGTTGCTGCTTAAGTTTTAAAAGAACATTTCACAGTTGTTATTCCAACTTTTAATGGTACAATCTTCCATATGGTGATAAGTTTTATTTCTTGATTTGATTCTTGTAACTTCCATTTAACCCCCACCGCAAATACTCTAACACCCATAGGACTAATGAAGGCACACATAATCATTATATTTAACCCACAATCATTTATTATATGCATATAACAGCACAGAGGAAGGTTCTTAACTGTCCTATTCCATTTTATGGAAGCATTGAACCTAAGGATCATCCTGTCTTTCCCTCTCAGGTTGGTTCAACTCCTGCCTGTGTTTTGGTGTGTTTTGTCAGCCTAGAACTTGTCTGACATCCTTTTCTTATAATACTCTTATTTTTCTTATTAGAAATAAGAATTATCTCCTCTATGAATTATCTCCTCTATGAATCCTGACTCAGTTCTATTATCAATTGCAATCATAGAAACCCCTCCTTTGCCTACCCAAAGTCCTTTGCTCTAGATCTCTTGATGCATTTTTCTTCTGATGTTTTGATTATTTCTCTATCTTTTCCACAGTGCTGTACATCCCCAGTGAACACAGACCGTGTTCTGAGTCTCTGAATTCTCAATATTCTGTAAGCAGTAAAAATACGTTTTCAGTTTATTGTGTCTGAAAAGAACAAGTGGTAAGTGCCTCTAGTCTTGGGTGTTAACAGATGACAGGTAACAATAGCATGTAACTGACATTAAAGTTCTCACAGTTGTTTAAGTTAGCCTTCGGGATTATATTGGCTAGTTTTATGTCATGACACAAGGTAGAAGAATCATTGGAGAGAATGGGGACTGAATTGAGGGGAAAAACAAAACAAACAAACAAACAAACAAAGAAACAAACAAACACTCCAGTAGAAGTAGGGAAGGTAGGGAAGGTAGGGAAGCCTGTAAGTCATCCTAATTGGTGATGGATGGGGAGGGCCCGGCCAACTGTGGGTGGCACTGCCCCTAGGCTGCTGTTCCTAGCTTCTATAAGCAAGCAGGCTTAGCAAGCCATGAAGACCAAACCAGTAAGCATCACCACTCCATGGCCTCTGAATCAACTCCTGCCTCCAGGCTCCTCCCCTGTTTACGTTCCTGCCCTGACTTCCTTCAGTGATGGACTATGATGTGGAAGTGTAAACTGAGCAAATCCTTTCCTCCCCAACTTGCTTTTGGTCATGGTGTTTTAATCTCAGCAACAGAAACTCTTAACTCTGACAAGGGTAGAATCATTCATTCACTCAATGCAGACAACACTGCTTAAGAATCCTTTGGGTGCTATCATTCAAGATTACAGATCCTGGAAAAAACGTCAAAAAAAGGCAGCAAGCCGGGCGTGGTGGCGCACACCTTTAATCCCAGCACTTGGGAGGCAGAGGCAGGTGGATTTCTGAGTTCGAGGCCAGCGGTCTACAGAGTGAGTTCCAGGACAGCCAGGGCTACACAGAGAAACCCTGTCTCGAAAAACCAAAAAAGAAAAAAAAAAAAGGCAGCAGTCACTTTTAGGTTTCCATATGTTGATAAAGATTTCAAGATGTCAGAAAAGCAACATGGTATATGGCAGGAAGAACTCTGAAGTCAGAAAAACAGGGCGATATCCGTGCTTCACTACAGATTAGTTAATATAACTTTACAGAGGTATCTTGATCTTCACAATAAAGTGAATTTACTTCTATGTCATGGTTACATTTAGCACAACACATGTTATTTGGCAAAAGTTCAATGTCTATGAACTGTTCCATTGATAATTGAAGGACCAAATAGTCTCTTTCCAAATCAGCCTTTACATTTTCAAAATAGACATGCATAGAATGTTACAGTATAATCTTAGAGCCAAATATTTCACAAGGCAAAGTTTCATCTGAAAGATGAAGAATTATGACAACTAGGGCATTAAATTAGATATCAAGACATTAGCTTTTCACATTGAATTAATTTTTACTTGAAAAATGAGTGACCTTGATGAACTTTCCTTTAAGACAAGTGGGCTCGTTGTATTTATTTATTTATTTATTTTGGTTTTAATCATGAAGGTCTGGTTGTTCTAAAAAGGATCTTTGACTCAGTCTGTACTCATATATTTGAAAGCATTTTTGTAAGATTATAAACAAGGCCTGGAGTTTTAATGATTTGTGACTAACACAAATTCATGGGAACAATCTTTAAAGGATTTTGGCTACAGATCTATGCCCCACACTTAGAAAATACCCAGAAATATTTTGCCTTGTATGAAATTTCTGAGCCTTATTAGTTTGAAATGTTTCAGATACAAAAGCTGTATTATGAAGTGGCCAAATTCAGGTATTATACCAGCTAAATTTCTAAGGTTCATAGTGACATTAAAACACCTATATAACATACAAGTGTCTTTTATATTATTTTACATTATTGCTTTAGAAAAATATAGTGGGCATTTGTCAATAGTAATTTATTTTTCTGACTTTTTAAATAATTTAATTTTCAAATTTTGCAAGTGAGACTTCTAGCACCTGCTGCATTTTATTTTGTTCTTTTCTCCAGAGGGTGATGGCTTAGTCAGTTTGGTTTTATAGTGAAGGAGCAAAACATCTGGATCATCTATTTGATAAGGCAGTAAGTACTGCTAATATTACTATTTCTTCCCAATTTACTTATATATTATATGTGTAATTATATATTAATATTATATTACATATAATTATATAATACATAAATTATCTATTTACATTATGTATACATATAATTATATTATACATATATTTACATATTTATAATATATTACACATTATGTATTATATAATATATATTACACACATGTGTATACATTCTTTTAATAATGTGTGCTAAAGAATAGATTCTATTGTTTTTTTCTACATAAAGCATTTATAAATGGTGTCTCTGAGATCTCTTTGTAGGCCATTTTAGTTCCAGCAATCCTTCTTTCTCCTACCATGATGCTGTGTCTAGAAAAATGTCCAACTGAACTGTCTCACGAGGGATGTTGTGTGCTCTTCAGTTTAGCAGCCATTTCTCATATATTACCATTCAGCACATTAAATGAGTGAGTGTGACTGATACAAAAGTAGTGGCCACATGGATATGGTAGTTCCATTAGACAAGTGTAGAGTGCACAGTGCAGTAGCTGGGCTACTGTGCAAACATGCTTCCTATGTCCCCAGGCTTCACCTCTTTTTCAAGCTTGTCAACTGTGAAGAGCTTCTGGGGCCACTTGGCAAGAATCTGACTTTGGGCCATGACAAGGATGTAAGTTCAGGCTGGAATCTAATTTTAGGCTAGAACAAAGAAGTAGGCTCCAGGCAAGAATGTGACTTTGTCCTAGGACTGAGAAGTAGGCTCAGATATGTTGGCCATCCTGATAAGCCCTTAGAAACAGGACTTTGTTTATTGCTTCATTTGTTCCTTGATTATTTGTATTTATTGTCTTGCTTGTCCCTTCACCTAGAACTGACTTATTACTTACATGTAATTAAAATGATATAAAAGCAGATTTGGAAAAAAAAATAAACCTGCCTCTGCCTCAGAACTGGCTGGGGTCATGCTACAGTGTTGTCTAATTGTCTTTTTTCTTTTTATCCTCTATCCTGCCCTGGAGAACCTGTTGACTGACTGAGCTGGCTTGGTCAGTCGGTCCTTATCCAAAGCAGGAACCAAGTCAAGCTCATTTCCTCCATAACACATACACTCAATATCCTTATCTGAATGAGTGCATTAATGCTCTACTGGAAATCATTAAGTTAGTGAAATCAAAATGTCAATAATATTACTATGTTCTGTTAATTGAAAGCTTACAATGTTAACTACTTTATATATCATTTTATACTTTATGCATCTTGTGTCATCTTCATATTAGAGTTCTAAAATATAGATGATAGCTTCCATTTTAAGTATTAACAATTATTTGAAATAGTGGGGCAGTGGTGGCACATGCCTTTAATCCTAGCACTCTGGAGGAATAAGCACCAGATGGAGTTCCAGGACAGCCAAGGCTACACATAGAAACCCTGTCTTGAAAAACAAAGACAAAAATCAAAACAAATCAAAATTCATTGATTAGTTTTGTGTGTGTGTTTGTGTGCTATGGGGGTCCTTGTGGTGAACAAAGGAAAACTTTCAGGAGTCATTTTTTTTCTTTCTTCCACATTGGTCCGGTCTTGGGGATTAAACTTATCTTTAGGCTAGGCGGCAAGCACCTTTACCTGCCTAGAGAGGTGACTTGTTCAGGTCAAATAAACCAGAGCTAGAACCTGAATCAAGTCGAAGACAAGTGGGGACCTTGTCAGACTAAACAAAACCAAGTGGAACACTTCTGTATGATAGTTAGTGGGAAATCATAATAAAATGAATCATGTCTAAGATGCATTGTCTAACAATCATAGTTTAGTCTCAATAAAAGACTGACTCAATTTCATTGACAAGAATCCATTCTGTCATAGGTGCAGCATCAGTTTCTAAAGGACAAGTCGCTCCCTCTAGTGACAGTCGTTGGAAATACCACGCCTAGCAAGTATTTAACAGTGGAAATTCCTTTCTCTGTGTGGAAGAAGCAGAGCAATGGAGAGAGGAGGAGACATTATTTACCCAGAACATCACCAAAATTGGATTACAGTTCCAGAAGGCCTGACATAAGCATCTGTGTCACTCTCCATCCGCAGTTACTTTTCTGAGATGTGTAACTTTCTAACCATGCCATTCTTATTGGTGCGTTTACCACTGTGTGATAAACGCCAAGTCATATAGTTCTTATAATAACCTAAGTCGGTGACCCCTTCGCCACCACTACAATAAGCTTTATAGTAAAATTGTTAAATTTTCTATTTCTGTGTGTAGCTGGGTTATATTTTCTATGAACTTTTTTGAAAAAAGTTAAACGGTGTTTTGGAAATATTTGTTATACAGAAGGTGACATTTTTCTGGTAAATTTGAATTTGAGGACCATGAATGACTACCTTCTTTTACTCAAAACAGAAAGGAAATGAATATGTTCTTAAATATTAATTTATTTATGGATGCGGAAAGGAGGTGGGAGAAAATATGTATCAACTTGACATTGACTATGCATTTATGCCTATGTCCTAAAGTGACGTCACATCCAGTTCAGAGAGCCTGGGAATCAAATGTCCAGGGCTCAAATCATCGCTCTGTCATTTTCTATGTTATTCTGGTAAGATACCCAGTTTCTCCTTGTCTCAATAAAATGGATATCTTAATAATCAGAGGATTGTTATGCGAATTATAGGATGCCACAGAGCCAGACGCACCAGTAAAAACAATCATTAATGATGACCACAAAATATCTTCCAAAAAGAATAATTCCCAAAGCAAACCCACAGATCTTTGTTCCCCAGTAACGTCAGAGCTTAGAATAGAACTGCCTTTTTATTATTATTTTGAGCCAACGTGTATGCAGCCCAGGTTAGCCTCCAAGTCAACGATCCTCCTCAGCACCAGAGCACTGAGACGACAGACAAGGGACATCACACCAGGCTAGACTTCATATTTTTCCAGTTCTGTGCTGGTACGGGACCATGGCATTCACCTTGGTTAAATACAAACATTTGGCTCCTAGCTTTGTCGAATACCAGGAGGTGTTTTTACCTTTCCACCTAAGTGGAAAGGGGATGAACTTGTTTGCAGACACAGACGCTGCAGCCCGGATGCGGGCGAAGTGTCCAGAAGCCAGGTCCAGAAGCCCCGCCACTGCCTTCAGTCTCCTAGGATGACTGACATTCCTTTACGGAAAACAAACCTGACAACCACGACCCGCTACGTTTACAGAAGCCAAACAAATACGGAAATCACGAGCTGAAGAACCAATGAGGTGCGCTGAAGGCTCTCGCGAGACTCGCGGGCTGAGGCTCTGACGTCACTGCGTTTGAGCCAGCGAGGGGCGGAGCTGGGGCTGCGAGGACCGTGAGGCTGGTCGTGTGTAAGCTGAGGTCCGCGCGACGAGACCCGACATGAGCGACCCGGAGCCGGACCGGGGGACCCCTGTCCCCGACGGCCGCGGCCTCTGCGATGCTGACACTGTCTCGGGGACCCCAGGCCGGCGACCGCTGCTCGGCGAGGAGAAGGCGGTGACAGGTGAGGGCGGCGCTGGGATCGTGGGGAGCCCAGCGCCCCGAGATGTCGCGGGCCTTGTCCCCCAGGTGCGGGTGGCTGCAGCTTGGCAGGGAGAGACACTTCTTTCCGTTTGGGGCCCCGCGGCAGCGGCGTTCGTGACACCGAAATATGTGGAGAAGACCCAAGAGACTCGGGGAGCGGAGTCCCAGGACCCCCGTGACGTGAAGACGGAACGGGGCCCCGTCGCGGCTGCAGCGGAAAGGTCAGAGGTGGCGACGCAAGGGAGCGAGGAGGTGATGGAGGTGGAGCAGAAGCCCACGGGCGAAGAAATGGAGATGCTGGAGGCGAGTGGAGGAGTGAGGGAGGCGCAGGAGGAGGCAGGGCCCTGGCACTTGGGCATAGATCTTCGCAGGAACCCGCTGGAGGCCATCCAGTTGGAACTGGACACTGTGAATGCTCAGGCCGACAGGGCCTTCCAACATCTGGAGCAGAAGTTTGGGCGAATGCGACGACACTATCTGGAACGGAGGAACTACATCATTCAGAATATCCCAGGCTTCTGGATGACTGCCTTCCGGAACCACCCTCAGTTGTCCGCCATGATTAGGGGTCGGGATGCGGAGATGTTAAGGTACGTAACCAGTCTGGAGGTGAAGGAACTGAGACACCCTAAGACTGGCTGCAAATTCAAGTTCTTTTTTCAAAGAAACCCCTACTTCAGAAACAAGCTGATTGTCAAGGAATATGAAGTGAGATCATCTGGTCGAGTGGTGTCTCTTTCCACTCCAATCATATGGCGGAGAGGGCATGAGCCCCAGTCCTTCATTCGCAGAAACCAAGATCTCATTTGCAGCTTCTTCACCTGGTTCTCGGACCACAGCCTTCCAGAATCTGACAGAATCGCTGAGATTATCAAAGAGGATCTGTGGCCAAACCCACTGCAATACTACCTGTGTCGTGAAGGAATCCGTAGACCCCGTCGTCGCCCAATAAGGGAGCCCGTGGAGATTCCCAGGCCTTTTGGCTTCCAGTCAGGTTAATCTTTGCATTTGAAAATGCGGCTGGAACTGGCCCCTTCTCACCTGTGCTTGAGCAGATGCAATGGGTACGCAGTGTTTTGATTTCTTTCCTCCTGGCTTTTCTGCATCTTCTCTCTGGATAGTCTCCACCTCGAGATTAAGACTGTGGACATGCTTCTGCTTTCACATGGTCCTCATGCTGTTCTGAATTAGTTATCTGCTGGTTCATGGCCATGGCTTGTACTCTTTCTAAGCTTAACAATGAAACTGTGTGTTACACTGCCTTTACACTGTTAGGACCCTGTTGTTTTCAGTCTTACCTGTTTACTGCCACCTAGATGTCTTGCTTTAACTGGGGGCCCTAATATTTATCTGTTCATCATGTGGCAATGTGGGCACAGAGTTTTTGGACAGTTGCTGGGCCTAAACGTTATTGCAGGAGTGGGCACCACTCTCTAGATTATATCACACTCCATTGTGTCTGCCAGTGCTCCTCACCCTCACTCTCCCACCTTTCTCCAGCTATTTTAAAGAAAAGTTGTTCAGAAACATCTGTAAGGCCAGGAGTTGTGATTCGTTTATACTTAGCATTTCCTGAGAAGATGCTCTGTAAAAGAGGAGACAACTCTGCCTTGTCTCCTCTCTTAGCCACTCCCCAGCCTGGTTAGCAAGCCCCAAAAAGCTTCCAGGGAGACAGCTAGATGGAAACAGCTGAGCTCTTCCTAATATATGGAAGAAGGAAAGAGGTTTTGATGGGTACTCTAAGCAGGAAAAGTGAGCTGAAAAGGCTTAGCATCAAAATAAATCAGATAAAAATTGGGCTGAGGATGAAGACAGGACACAGCTTTCACATCTTGATCAGTCAGTGGTGATGGGAAGAGAAATAATTTCTCAGGAAAAAATATTTTCTCTGAGTGTTGAATGTTGCCTAGATAATGCTTCTTTAAAGAAGCAGTGCAAGTTGGAGTTATTTTCCTCTCTTTATATGTGATCTGATGTAAGTGAAAGTGTAATATTATGCCCATATCTTACCAATATTTAGTAAAATGCTACTTGTTTCTACTTACTGGAAAAATTTAAACACTTTTGTTTGCATTCATTTGAAACCATTTGGAATATTGTAAGAGAACTCACTCTGTAGACCAGACTGGTCTTGAACTCAGAAATCTGCCTGCCTTTGCCTCCCAAGTGCTGGGATTAAAGGTGTGCACCACCACTGCCTGGCTAACAATAGTCTTTATAATACTGAGACTGAATATTCGTAACAGTTTTCAATATTAATCCAAATTCTTAGAAACAGTTTGGATAATTTGGTCTTAATCAAATTTGTCAAATTGTTGTTTTCATGGAAAAGTAAATATGTGACTTGATTTTCTTGATATAGTTATAAAAGTACTTTGTCAGATTAGCACTGTATATTTGTTGCCATTTTTATGCATGATGGTAAATAAAAGCATGGCACCTTGTTGGATGGTTTTTTTTTTTTTTTTTTTTTTTTTTTTTTAAATTCCCCACCCTGGCCTTAAACCTGCCTTAATGGGTTTGTATAATTGACAAGATTGTTGAATTATTCAGTTCCTTAAATGAACACAATTGACATCCCAGAGGTACCAAGAGTAGTTGTTTCTCCTGCTTGAAGAGTAGTTGTTACTGTCATTATTTTGTTGCTTTAGAAGGTTGACAGTTACAACTGCTTACTGAGATTTCAGATCTTCAGATCTTACCTCACAGCTTGTGTAGTACCACACCAGAAGAGTATGGTGCTTTTAACCACTGAGCCATCTTATAGAGAACCTGAGTTCAATACCCAACAACCACATGGTGGCTCACAAACATCTGTAATGGAATCCAGCGCCTCTTCTGGTGTGTCTGATGACAGCAACAGCGTACTCATACATAAAATAAATCTTAAAAAACAAAAAACAAACCATGACACTGAGATGCCAAATCTTTAAAAAGACAAAACAAAACAAAACAAAAACCAAAGTTAAACGGTATTACTTTTTTTCCCCATGAACTGCATGTGTTTTTGTGTAAATCAAGGGTTATCTGGCTAAAATGAAAATTAGTAAAGAATAGTGGGTTAAAAGAGGGTGAGATATGTTTACTAACTCTAAGATATAATGAGTTGTTTATAAAATATATTGTGCAACTCAGTCTATTTCTGGATATATGTAGACTAGATTGAGTACTAAATGACACTATGGTTTATATTCTCTAAATTCTAACTAATTCTAAAGATTAATGTAGGTAGATCCATATTTTTTCTAGAATAAAATGGCTCTACATCATCTAATTTAGAGATATGCAGTATATTTAGACATTACTTATTTAACTGAAAATTAACCCTGAAAATAGGATATTACACTCTAGGCATGTGCTGTATAATACAGTGGCATTGTATGTGCTACATGGGCCTTGTATTTTAACAATTGTTTAGCAACAACAAATCTGGGATTGGCATTGCATCAGGTCATCTTCATGTGCTCACCACACAAAGGAACATTGCTTTTGAAAAGTAGTGCAGTCTTAGAATTTTAGCAATCTTAATTACTATTTTTGGATATAAAAAGGATTAAATGAGATGATACAGTATAGGCTGTCTTTGCTATTGAGGAACTCACTCAGTGAAGGGAGGATCATTTGTTTGGTGTTTTCCCCCCTTAAAACAATATTGCTCATCCCTGAAAAATATACACAAACAAATTTAGGGGGAACCAAACTGTCAAAGAGGAAGCATCAAAGATGGTGGCAACTTCTCACTTTTTTTACTATTGAGTCCTAGAACTATAAAAGTCACAGTTTAGCATGTTTTTTGTTTGCTTGTTTGTTTTGTTTTATTCAGAGCTGAGGACCCAACCTAGGATCTTGTGCTTTCTAGGCAAGTGCTCTACCACTGAGCTAAGCCCCCAAGCCACTGTATGAGCATTTTATGAATAAATGAATAACTTGGGAGCATTATTTTCTTCGTGGCTAAGTGCTGCTTTGATCCACTGGACTGCCTTCATCCATTATTCCTGACTTCAGAGATTCTGAAGACCTACAAGAGAAGTTTCCACCTACCCACATGCCATAGTCAGCTACAGCTGTCAACTTGACATAAACCTGGAGTGAGCTGGGAAGAAGGAACTTCACTTGAAAAATTGTTCAGATCAGATTGCCTTATGGCCATGTCTATGGGTCATTTTCAAAACTGATAATTGGCATGGCCCACTCTTGGGCAGTGCCACTCTAGACAGGTGAGGCCTGGCCATATAAGAAAGGTGGCTGAGCAAGCTAGAGGGAGCAAGCCAATAAGCTGTATTCTTACCTGGTTTCTGTTTCAGTTCCTGCCTCCAGGTTTCTGCCCTTGATGCACCTATAAGCTGAAATAAGCCTTTTCCTTACTGTCTTAGTTAGGGTTTCATTGCTGTGAAGAGACACCATAACTAATGCAACTCTTATCAAAGAAAACAATTAGAGCTGGCTTACAATTTCAAGGTTCAGTCCATTATCATTATGGCAGGAAGCATGGCATCCATATACTGGCAGATATAGTTCTGGAGGAGCCAAGAGCTCTACATCTTGATCCAAAGGCAGCTAGGAGGGGACTGTCTTCTGCATGTGGTTATGAAGAGACACTTGGCAGACTTGGGTAGACTTGGAGACTGGGCAGAGCTTGGTCATAGGAGGCCTCAAAGCCTGCCTACATAGTGACACACTTCCTCCAAACAAGGCCACACCTACTTCAATGGCCACACCTCCTAATTGTGCCACTTCCCATGGCTAAGCATTGAAACACATGAATCTATGGGGTCGGGGGGCAAACCTGTTCAAACTAACACACTTACCAAGTTGCTTTTGGCTATACCATGTGTTTATCACAGTACTAGGAAAGGAAACTAGAATGCCACACTATGAAGCCTGTATGTTTACCTTTCTAGCCCCATTTTTATTTAAAGAAATTGCCTTGTAAATGCATGGGAGGACTTGGATCAATTAAAAATGAAATGGATTACTTAGACAAGTTAGTAATCTTTATGAATACTTAGATGACTTAGCAATTGCATGACAGATCAGTTGGTTACTTGCTTCACATTGGACTTAAGTAGCTTTAAAAAGAATTATCATACAGAGTATTAACCAAAGTAATCTACTTCTTTGAGGGTCAATTTTGTTACCCATAATGTAGAAAACTCCATTGTAAGCTGACATTCCAAGATGCTTTGGATGACACATCATGAGGTTGCTGAGACGGTAACAATAACACACATTCATGAGCTGCTGTTGTGTCTGACACTGCTAAAAGATTCCAAATATTAACAAGTTATAATGGAGACATTTGGCTGAGCATATCAACAGTAGACTTGATACAATATGTAACAAGTAGTTCCACCCCTTCTTCCTCTTGATGTTAATTTCTCATGTAATCTATACAGGCTTTGAAACTTGATATTTGGAATTTCACCCAAATTAATTAGACCCTAAGATGCAGCCAGGTTTACTGCTTTGAATTCAAGTAAGTGAATATCTGTTTCCTTCCATTTTGTCAAACTGACTCAGAGGTCTGGCCTTTAACATTACTCACCAGCAAAACAGAATAACATGGGTATATCTCAAAGACAGGTAAGGGGAGCTGGGCAGTGGTGGTGCATGCCTTTAATTCCAGCACTTGGAAGGCAGAGGCAGGCAGATCTCTGTGAGTTTGAAGCCAGCCTGGTATACCGAGCAAGTTCTATGACAGCTGGGTCTACACAAATCCTATCCCCCCCCCAAGAAAAACAAAACAAAACAACAAAACAAAACAAAACAAAAACCACCACCAATACCACCACCACCACCAAAACAGGAACAAAAAAGTGAGGATGGTGTAAAGAGTTCTTGCAGAAGATCTGGGTTTGATTCCCAGCACCCACACAGCAGTTCACAACCTTTTCTAACTCAGGGCATCTGATGCTATCTTATTATATACATACGTGCAGGTGAAATACTCATAAGATGAAAACAAATCAATGTTAAATAAAAAGATAAAAGAACCAGGAATCCTACCTGTTTAAGCCTTTAAAGTTTCATTGATTAGTACCAGGCCAAAACTGATCTTTAGGAAGAGTCCAACTTACAAATGAAGAGATACACAGTCAGTCACCTGCTTACTGTCATGAGGTCTGCTCAGGGTGCACTCTCTTGTAAATAGTATTGATAAACTCAAATGTACTTTCCATAGGGTACCGCTAGAACACAAACCTTCTTTTTCATTTCTGGAGGTGATAATGTTCACAAGACCATTCCTGACAGCTTCAGCTCCACTCTATTCCTCCCCATCACCCTAAGCAGTGAAGTTTTAAAGGTAGCTCTCTAGTCTAGCAGGATGAACACTATGGATCTTATTAGAAATGTTCACCTGGCGGCTGAGAAACACTGGGAGTAGGGTTCACCAACCATATTTACTCATGCTCTAGGGTTGGAGATGTTCAAACTTCTTGGCTTCTGAGTCATATTTGACAAAAAAAAAAAAAATCACTATCTTAAATTGGGTGTTAGAATCTTTATGCGTTTCATTTGACAATTATCAAGTAACATATTTATGTTGATTTAAAACAGAATTGTATTTTACCAAAATATGTTTTTCCCAGAAATCTTGAAATCTGTTTTCAAACTGTATCAAACTGAAAAGCAAGGTTACATCCTTTTTTCCCCCTGTGTAAAAACTGCTCAGCCTGTGTGTTGAAACATCTAAAGTTGTTTGTCTTAATTTGAGCTTGCCATAATCTGCTTCATTTGTATTTCTATTTGGATTGGAAACATTTTATTGATGAGTCACAGATTGATGGCAATTTCCATGATATTACCGATTTTAAATGATTTCATGCATACGTTTTTTGTTGTTTTTGGCAATGATACTTCCTTAAACATTTGGGACAGTGGTTACATTGCCTTCTGCTATATTACAAACCCTTACCCACCTCCTTTATCATCTGTCTCCAGGGTACCATCAGTAACTATATTAGATATGTTGACAGTTAACAAAGAATCCTATTAGCTGGGGTGTTTTGTTGTTTTGTTTCTTTGTTTTTGAGACAGGGTTTCTACATGTAGCCTTAACTGTCCTGGAGCTCACTCTGTGGACCAGGCTGGCCTGGAACTCAAAGTGATCCACCTGCCTCCACCTCCCAAGTGCCGGGGCTAAATGTGTGTATCACCACCACCTGGTGCCGAGGCTGATTTTTTACTGTTTGGTATAAGTCTTTTGATCTAGTCGTCTCCTAATGGCAGTAAAGAAGCTGTTTTTTTTGTTTGTTTGCTTGCTTGCTTCCTTGTTTTCAGGAACACAATGGCATAAATACCCCTAAGAACATTGGCAAGTTGGGCTGTGTTTGCAGTATCAGTGTGGGATTCCATCATGAAAATGTAGTATCTATTCTACTCCTCATAGTTCCTTCTACCCAGTTTCTTCAAATTGCCTTAGTATAGCCTGGTGAGATAAGACTGATTTTTCGAAATAGCCCTCTTAAAGGTAATGTCAAACCACATTCCATGCATTGTTTAATAAACTCACCACCAGTAAATGGTTTCTAATATTTTTTGCCATTAAATTTGCTAACATAAAAGCAGATTTTGTAATAGAATCCATCTGAGCTGTAACTTAAATTTCTGTTGAAAAGACAAGTTTTTTGTTGTTGTTGTTGATGTTGTTTTGTTTTGTTTTTTCAATTCAGTTATTTCCTCCTTATGGCCCAGGCCATGGAACACACTGGACTTGGCAGCTTGTTTTTTCATAGTGTCTGTCTTTTCAAATTAAGTCTTTGAAAACTTGTTCAAATTCTCTGCAAATTAAGCAAGTACCTTATTTGCCTCAAAATCATCTGTTTAGTTCCTGTAACAATCTTCCTTCATCCATAATTTTTCTTTTGATATTGTAGGGGGATGGGCCTGGAGAGATGGCTCAACAGTTAAGAGCACTGGCTGCCTTTCCAAAACTTCTGAGTTCAATTCCCAGCAACCACATGGAATCTCATGATATTGTAGGGACCATGTTGGAATAGAAAAATAATTGACAAGGGGTTATATTTACTTATATTATGGAAGTATTTGACAGGAAAATATTGTGGTTTGGGCACTTTCACATCTTACTTGTAGATGTGACTCAAAGCAGTAGGCTGATTTTGGAACATGATCGTTAATGTGTGTAGTTCAGTGAGGTAGCAAGTACCCCCAATAAACATATGAGAATATTTTCTTGTTTTCTTAACAGCATTAAATGCCTGTGCTTTGTAATAGTAGGCTGCAACATTACTGGTAATCACTATGTTTCACTCACCAAGTGTCTGTGAACACACATACCACCTGATATTGCCACTTCAACTGTCTGCACTCAGAAAATAACATACTGGGTATGTGCACTGTGGAGAGCTGCGCAGTGCCGCGCCTTTAACATGGCGCTGGCTTCCACCTTCCGCCAGCCCGATACTGAGTGCTCTCAGGGATACAAGTCCTTATTTGGCTAAGGCTGATGATCTGGCTTGCTTCCCTATATGTGGACCTATCTGCTGTCACCACATAGCTTACTGGGATAGGTTGGCTTAGGACTATTTAGCCTGCAGGCTGGCTTCTCTGTAAAGGCCTGGCTGTTCTGGAACTCACTTTGTAGACCAGGCTGGCCTCGAACTCAGAAATCCGCCTGCCTCTGCCTCCCGAGTGCTGGGATTAAAGGCATGCGCCACCACGCCCAGCTACTTTCCTTGGTTTCTTTTAACATTACATAAAGTGATTATTTTTCTTTGTTTTTAATGAAAAATATTGCAGGAGACCATCATAACTAAACATGCCTATGAAAACATTTTCATTTTTCATACTTATAATTCAGCCCTCATGGTAGAGTACTGAATTTATGCTGAAAAAACTCTGCCACAGTTATTTCAGTGAACTTACGATCTAAAATTGCCATAATATTTTCTTCAGTATAGAGAAAACTATACATCAAATGCTGACACAGATTTTTAAAATTATCTTAGAGGCTGCTTCCTCTCCCCTATGGACCAGGAATGGAAATACCTTATGTATACATTTTAAACAAACAAGATGGGCCCTGGTGGTATACCTTTAATCTCAGAATGCAGGAAGTAGAGTTCAAGGTCAGCCTGGTCTACAGAGTGAGTTCCAAGATAGCCAGGGCTCCATAGAGAAACCCTGTCTGGAAAAACAAAACAAAACTAAACCATAAAACACATAAACAAACCCAAACAAACAAACAAACAAACAAACAAGAAACAACAAAACAAAACCAACAAACAGAAAACCAAAATCAGTGTGTGTATGTACTACTTTTTAGTTGTGAGACTAACTATAGTTATTACAGTAAGTGTGGGGGGGCATTTATAGGCGCCTAAGGGATGGTTGTCATTGGGATAGTTACTTCTATAAAATAATTGTCCAGCGGTAAGCCTTTACATTGAGGAAACATTTTTAGACACAGCACTTAACACTCTTTCACAGTGAAGACAATATATGCCTCATTGAGAAGGTAATTTTCTGTTTTGTCTGTTCTAACACCATTGATGGTGAAACACACTAACAGTTCATACCATGAAAGCTATTGAGCCTAAGTGCAAAACTTTCTCATTCTGACTCTTAGAATTTTAATCTTATAGTTGACTGATTTTAGGCTTTAAAGGTATTTTTTTTTTCAATTGGCTGGCCATGGTGAGCGCTCTTTGGAGGCAGATCAAGGAGATCAAGATTATATTCAGCTAAACAGCAAGTTTAAGACCAATCTAAATAAAATGGCACAGTGCCTGTTTCAAAGGAAAAATGTATGTGACTTATCATGTATTTCCCATGGAAATGCATGAAAGCCATAAGTAAAATAAGTAAAATAAAAGTAGTTTCATTATTCCAATTAATTCCCAATTAGAATAACATTAATCGTAGTTAGAATGATAATTCTAAGTGTTTATGTTTCCTCAAACAGTATTGTTCTCTCTTTGTACCTTGAATAATTTTTGAAATATGTCTTTTCTTTCTTTCTTTTCTATATTTGAGATAGCGCCTTACTGTGTTGCTCTGATGGGTTTAGAAATCGCTATGTAGACTGGGCTGGTTTCAAACGTGTAGCAATCCTTCTGCCTCCACCTCTGCCTCTCAAGTTCAGGTATGCATGACTATCAGATAATAAAAAAAATGTGCTTTTTTTTTTTTTTTTTTTTTTTTTAGAGTCTTAACGTTTGTCATTCTCAAAAGATGTACCAATGCTTAATGAAAGTTTTGTTCTAAAACATCATGTTTCCCAAATTACTACCTTCCTGCAAGGTTGATTCTGGTGTTCTCTTGCTCTAGCCAGGAGATGTCAGCAGAAAGCATCTAGAGGACACATAATACCCACTCTCCTCCCTCACATGGTTTTTAAGAGTTTGGTGATTGAAATGTCAAGAGGCTGCATCTGTCCAGTGATGATACTGAGACTAATAACCAAATTCACAATATGCTCACACAATGACAACTACATTGTGAGTGCTAGATTTATGACAACAATTGCAAGGTTTCATTGATTGTGTCATAAACAGTCATTTTAGAGATGCTAAAATAAAACTAAATGTGCCTTAGAATTGAGGGATATGGACTATGTAAATTGTTGAAACCTAATATATCCACAGCATTTTACTGTAGCGTTGCTCTTCATTTTAGTGAATCCCACTAATGTCTCTCGTATCATACATGTGATTCAGGTGGTAACAATAACTCCATATATTGCTGATTCCATATGTATAACCATCTAACTATCAATGCATGCCACAACATCTATATATTGAAAGAGATTTAAAATTATTCTTTCATTTATCTTTAAACTACTGCAATGATCTTACATTGATGAAAAATTACACTTAAAAAAAAAAAGGACATGGGTGTGGAGGTGTACACCTTCGATCTAGCACTTTGGAGACAAAGGCAGGTAGATCTGAGCTGGAGGTCAGCTTGGTCTGCATAGTGAGTTCCAGGACAGCCAGAGCTACAAAGAGAGTCACAGCCTCCCTTCCCCTCTCCCCCATCTCCTTTCTGTCTCCCCTCTTTCTACCCCACCTCTACATTATAATATACTGAATTTCAAGAAAGAAAAATAGTCATAATATCAATTATTATATAATAAAATAAATGTAATGTAGGCAGAGGTGTTTCCAGAAGTAGAAAACAAATCTTTAAATACTGATATATACAAGAGAAAGAAGTTTACATGTGATTTTCTCATTTTTATGAAGTGATGTAATAGCAAACTTTTTTCTTCTTCCTGCATTGCCCGGTATCTTGGTTCAGCATTTAATGATTCTCTGCATTTTGGTTTAGGCTAAATTCAAAGTGTTTGCTACTCTTTAAACAGTGTGAAGAGTCTTTAGGTAAAGAAGTAGTGTAATGTTAAAGAATAACTCAAAAGTCACAGAGTCGATTATAGCAGTGTTTATGTGTTTACATAGGAAGTTAGGAAGTTAGCGGCAGGGCAGTACTGGTGCATGCCTTTAATCCCAGCACTGGGGAGGCAGAGGCAGGTGGATTTCTGAGTTCAAGGCCAGCCTGGTCTACACAGTGAGTTCCAGGACAGCCAGGGCTATACAGAGAAACCCTGTCTCAAAAAGCCAGAAAAAAAAAAGGAAGTTAGCGATACATTTATTCTACCTCAGTAAGGCAAAAAGAATATTTGTTAAGAGAAAAAGGAAAGGGGGACAGAAAAATAGTTGCTATTTGTGTGTACATTTTAATATTGTTTAGATAATTAATCAATTGATTTTCCTTTTTTTTCTTTCCTTTTTTGGGAGATAGGGCTAGGAAGAGGCCAGTCTGGGCATAATGTCTTTGAGTGAGAACACTCACCTTTGCCATAGAAAGAAAAAAATCAAGCTGCATGATATGCCATGTGTTGTTCTCACCACCTCAGAGTCTTAGGTGAATCAGGAGCCATTATTTCCCTCATTAGAGTTCTTAGGGTAATGTTTTTTGTTTTGTTTTTGTTTTTCTTTAAACCCCTATTCAAAGACTCTTATTGTAGTGAAACCATATTCTGGGAGGAATCAATTTCCCAGGACAAAGAGCTCTAAAGCTTTGTTCTAATAGAAATTCAAACATTAAATATGCAAAATTTAAGTCTCTGGTTTTTCCTATCCCTAAGGATTAACATCTGCATTCTCAGACTTTAGCAAACTGGGAGACAGTGATGATTAAATATATAAATAGCTTTTATTTATTTAAATAAATGATTGAGTAAATAAATAAACACATTTTCTAAATTGACTTGAATGAATGACCCTTCTTTTTTAAAGTAGATTATTTTAAAGATACAATTGCTTAAGTATCTTAAAAACCCTGATTGATTCTACCTTCACAAAGGCAAATTTGGGCAAATGTTAGTTGGCTCCATACCCACAGGCATGAAGCAGAACCTAAGATCATAAACCAAGGCAAAGGAGGATTAATGTGTATCGTTTTAGAAATTAGAATCCTCTGAGGTTATATTTCCTTCACTGATTCTCAAGGGCTGTGTATATGGCCACCTGTAAATAAGGAGCAGTTCACTATTTAAAAGTGAAGAAATATCCAATTGCTTTGTAGATGTCGGCCAATGTATACAAACATCAAAATCTCTGCAGATATCGAAATTAACCTTAGGAATGTCTTGTTTGCTTGAAAATAAAAACAGCGACGACACTCCCCCCGCCCCCCTGCCAAATCGGATTCTGCGCAACTCCTCAGTAGCCGCCATGAATCGAATCTGTGTCCGAAATAAGGAAGGCCTGTGAGCTGGTGAATTCGCTTCTCTGTTCCTGGGAAGCATGAATAAAATCTGACTTTATTAGACAATAGGGTCTATTTTAAAATTTATTTTGAGACATGGTTTAGATACTGTTGAAATTTAGAGACTTACGAATAGACGTAAAATATAATTCGACATCCATTTACGTACTCAATTTCCCAGATGAGATTAAATTTACAGCATCATTTAAAAAGACAAAAAGTACACACTTGATTGACAAAATTACCTGGATTGCCAGTTCTCGCGCTACGGCTAGTTGCAGCTGGTATCCTGACGTCACAGGTTGCCATGGTAGCACCAGCCTAGAAGGAAAAGGGGTGGAGCTAAGCACTCACTGCGGTCTTTCGCTGCATCTGCAGAGGACAAGGAAAGCTCCTCTGCAGGGCTGTCAGCTGCCAAAATGAACGGCGTGGAAGGGGACAACGAGCTACCTCTCGCTAACACCACGACTCCCTCCCATGCCTCCGAAGATATGGATCTGAAGCAGGACGAGGGGCTCCACGAGGAAACGGACACAGTGCGGGAGATGGAGGCTGCAGGTGAGGCCGGTGCGGATGGAGGCGCATCCCCGGATTCCGAGCTCTGCTTCCGAATGGCGGAGAATAGTTGTGCTGCGGCAGCGAGGGAAGGTCTGGAGGATGCTCCGTCTCCATCAAAGGGCGGGGACGCACCCTCAGCCCCTGTGGCAGCCGACGACAGCAGTAAAAATGGCTGTCAGCTTGAAGGGCCACACAGCCCTGCTAAACCGAAAGCTCTGAAAGCCTGTGGTGCGGTGGGCCTGGGGTCTCAGCTGATGCCGGGGCCGAAGAAGACCAAGGAAATGACGACTACCAAGTGCGCCATCTCTGTGGCCACCGGCAAGGAGGGAGAAGCAGGAGCGGCAATGCAGGAAAAGAAGGGGATACAGAAAGAAAAAAAGGTAGCTGGAGGAGGGAAAGAGGAGACTCGTCCCAGAGCTCCGAAGATCAATTGCATGGACTCGCTGGAGGCCATTGATCAAGAGCTGTCAAATGTAAATGCGCAGGCTGACAGGGCCTTCCTCCAGCTGGAACGCAAATTTGGGCGGATGAGAAGGCTCCACATGCAGCGCAGAAGTTTCATCATCCAAAACATCCCAGGTTTCTGGGTCACCGCTTTTCGGAACCACCCCCAGCTGTCACCAATGATTAGTGGCCAAGATGAAGACATGATGAGATACATGATCAATCTAGAGGTGGAGGAGCTTAAGCAGCCAAGAGTAGGGTGCAAATTTAAGTTCATCTTCCAAAGCAACCCCTACTTTCGAAATGAGGGGCTGGTCAAAGAATATGAGCGCAGATCTTCAGGTCGAGTGGTGTCGCTCTCTACGCCAATCCGCTGGCACCGGGGTCAGGAACCCCAGGCCCACATCCACAGGAATAGGGAGGGGAACACGATTCCCAGTTTCTTCAACTGGTTCTCAGACCACAGCCTCCTAGAATTCGACAGAATAGCTGAAATTATCAAAGGGGAGCTGTGGTCCAATCCCCTACAATACTATCTGATGGGCGATGGGCCACGCCGTGGAGTTCGAGTCCCACCAAGGCAGCCAGTGGAGAGTCCCAGGTCCTTCAGGTTCCAGTCTGGCTAAGCTCTGCCCTCGTGAGAAGCTCTTGCAGAAGAGTCCTTACCACCTCCTCAGCTTGGCCAGCAGCATGCAGCCTTCTGTCTGCTTTCTCTTCCTGTTGGATTGTGTTCTTTGGTTCTTCTAAGTCTCCAGTAGTTTCAAGATTGTGGCTTTCAAGTCTTTGCTCTTCTTTCTCTGGGCCATCACGATGTTCTGCATATAATGGTGTTCCAAGTGCATGGCCTTCAAACTGCTTCTATGGCAAGTCACGTGCTGTAGTTTGTACTGCCTTCTTTGCATGGCTTGGTTCCTGTCTGTGACATGATCTTTCAGTATTTTTTTTTAAAGTGGTTCTCTGCCACAAGAAAGCCTGACACATTCTTACCAAGAACTAGCCAGGCTTCATACTTTCTGCTGTGTTCCCGATATCTATGTACTGTGAAGAACTGTGAGTTTCACCACTGCAAGATGGAACTGTATCCCAACCCAAGCCATTAGCCCAACAGGACATTCCAGGCTATTGCCAACTGATCCTAGCTGTCTTCCTGGGCCTTTGCCATTTACCCTGCTTGTTATCTCTACAACAAGCAGGTGACTGGTGGGTGACTACTAGGTATGAGTGAAGTAACAGGCGAGGAGTGTTTTCTGTCACCACATTGGTCTTGTACTGTTGGTTGCTGTGCATTGTGATCAGCCACTGGTGAGTATGGAAGCTTGTGCAATTGCCCATCAGTTCTCTCCTGGTTGAGCTTTGCACAGGCCCAAGTGGTACCTCAGGAACTATCTAAGGACCTAAGTTCCTAGGCAGCACAGAGGACCCCCTGCTGTACCAGGTCCCATGGCTCAGCTGCTGGGCAGGATCTGTAGTCACATGTGGCAGTGCCCTTCCAGCGGTTAGTTCTTCTGAGCCCTAACCAACAAATTATTCCTTATCCAGGCACCTTTGATAGGTAACTACTCCTTTTCCTGTGTTCACACCCACTCTGGTTAAGTCAAAGTTGCCTAGGTTTGGGTAGTTAGAAGTTGTTTGCTATACATTTCTCTCTTTGGCTCTTCTCTTTTCTTCCCCCCTTCTTTCTCTTTAAGGCAGTTACAGCCCAGAGACAGAAAAACAAAAGACAGCAGGCTTTTTATTTGCTCTCCCCTTGGTTGTGTGCAGGCTGGGAAAGGTACTGTAAAGTAGACTCCAAATCTCTCACTGCCCTGACTATTCCACCCATCTCATAGTAACGTCTGAAAATTTCAAGGGAGACCACCTCCACTCTTCCCTCCATCCTACTAGGTGCTGCGTTTTTTAAGCTCTAGTTTGAGAATCTGGGAGAAGAGAAAGAAGAGTCTCAATGACAGACCCCGTGCCTGCCCTGAGCAGTCTGTCAATGAATGCACCTAGCCCACGTTTCTAAAGGACAGCAGTTCTTTTGTGAGCCTCAGCCTGTAGAAATGACCAGAGAACAACAATGTGCGACATCTTTGTTGTTTGCCTGACCTTGGCCCTTACCTGTCAGCTTTTGAATTTCCTTCCATGTTTCCATCCTAACAAAGAAGGAAGCAGGCTGTAGAGTGCATTGTGGGAGGGAGACCCCAAGCCTCTTCTCAGGGATGTGGGGATGTGTGGGGTCTGGATTTGCAGGACATGCTCCATTGAATTTGCAACAGTGCTGTTGTGGCTTCTGCCTCTGTAGCCCTCAGGCATTCCCTGTCTGATTTAAAGACCTTGTTGGAAGCTTCTCCAAAGCTCAGAGGTCTGGATACCTTGGGTGGAGGCTGAGGATTTTAAGAGGAGGACTAGAGAGAAGAGCCTGTTGCAGAGTGAGGTTTTCTAGGTCTGCTGTGATGATTGGCATATGGAAGGAGCAGGGTTGGGGGCAGGGGTCCCCAAGGCCCATTCCAGTGCAAGGAGTTGGGGGAAAGGGGTCGATCATGTGGGTCGGGGATTTAAAAAGAGATGCTTGAAGAGGATATTCCTTAGTTTGTCCTAATTTTCAACTTCGCCAGTAGATCTTCGTAAACAGATGAGAGTCTGGGTGAGCCTTGTCTAGGAGCTCAATGGCGTGCTCTCCTCATCCCAATGTGCTTGATCCTATTACTTCCTGTCAGTTCACTGGCAGGATTGATGTTTACAAGCCTGCCTTTTACTTATCATTGAGAACAAGTGCGAACATTTGAATTTCTGTCACTTGCAGTATGAAGACTCCTGTGAATACTTGTTACTAGATTAACCTGTTCTGGTGTCTCTTCATGTATAGCTGTATTCTTAGAGGTTCAATCCGCACAATGTGATCTCAGAAGTCTGAAGATTTTTTTTTGAAAACTGTTGCTATGTCTTGTAAAAGTGGTTCCAAAAAGACAAATGTAACTGTCTTACTGATATTTCTTGCTGTAGTAAGTAATACTTGGCATTATGTTCTTAACCAGTGTGAGGACTAGAACTGCTATCAACTAAATGAGGATCTTAGTCCTTTGTCTTCTCCTGTGTGCTCAAAGGAAAGATAATGTTGCTGTTATATTTCTCGTCTGCACCAAAAAATAAATAAATAAATAAAGGTGAATAAAAAGCTCTATGCTGTCTGGGTGAATACACACTTGGGTAATGATGAAGCATTTCACTTTTATTCACAGAACAACATGAACTGAGCAGACCAAGAATGATTCTTTTTCCCTTTTTAGGCAGCAGATGAGAGACTATCTGAACTGGTTTTGAGGCTACACAGAGAATAACTAGGAGAGTTGGGTGTGGTAGTACAATCTGTGACTGCAGCTCTGGGGGTGGGGCCCGAGGAAGGAGGAGCTGGGAGTTCAAAGCCAGCCTGGGCTCTAAAGCAATGCACAGGCAGCTGAGCTATATACAAGATAGACAATAAATATGTACATATACAGCATAAATCTTGTATTAAGACTATATCAAAGGTAGGAAGGAAATTAG
>LR751298.1:0-10721 GCA_902729485.2 Mus minutoides
ATAATAATAATAATAATCAGCTTTGTGAAAGAGACTAAGTAAAATGACTTATTAAAATAACTATAACTATTGTAAGGCATTCATTTACTCATTTCTTTTTGCCTTCTTTGCATGATTCTGAGTTTCTGACTTACATTGTTTTCTCTCTTCCGAAAGAACTTTCACCTTTCTTGTCTAAGAACACTACTTGTCATGAATTTCACTGGTTTTTCTTAGGATAAAAAAAAAAAAAAAAAAAAAAAAAAAACTCTTTTATTTAGTTTGTAAGACTCATTTTGCTGGTTAGAAAATTCAAGGTCATTGGATTTTCTATTTCAGCACATAAATACTGCAATTTACTTTCTCCTTGTATTGTTGGCTTCTTATAAGGACCCATTCACATTTTTCATAGTTTTTTCTTTATAAAATAAGAGGGTTTTACTGTAGATCATTGTATAGCATTCGATTTGTATTTGGCTTTGTCTAGATTTAATGCTAGGTAATTATTCCTTGGTGATTTCAGCACATTGCGTCTGTACTTTAATACATTAATTTTGTAAATTTCTTAATTATATCCCTTCAAATACTTCTGCTTTGTTTTTCATTTTGTTCTTAGGATTATTAAAGTTTTAAACATTTTATACTCTTAAAGGTTATCTCATGACCCTCGAAGATTCTGTTTATTCTATTTTCATTCTTCATTTTTCTTTTTGATTCTGAAGTATGAAACTTTCCTTTCAGCTTACTTTTGAGGACGCTAATGTCTTTTGCTCAACATACCTATTCTACTGATGATCAAACAAAATTTTGAATTCTGCTTCAATTTCTATTTGTAATATGTGCACTTTTATGTCCCTCTAGATGTTTTCTAGTTTGCCTTTTTAATATTTCATTATTTACTGGTTCTGTCATTTCCCCTGGTCTTCCATATTAATCATAATAATTTAAACATTGTTTGCTGTACATATAATTTATACAACTTTCAGTAACTCTAGTGGCTTGGCTTAGGTCTTCTCTATATATTTCTTCTCAAAGACCATCCACAATTTAAAGTTGTTTATAATCTAAATTACTCCGGGCTTTTAGTCATTTGACTATGAAGTGTGCAGATCTGAACAATAATCTATAATGTTCTAACAAAACTTTAGGCTTTTAATTGATTGGTAACTAGCAGCTGTGACCCTACAAGTGCTTCTTCTAATAGTGTAGTTTATTTTTCCTAACTGTAACCTATTCCTTTGAATCATAGAACTAAGTATGTTGGTTGCCTCCTTCCTTGGTTAAGAAATACAACACAGGCCAGGCTGTGGTGGCACACACCTTTAATCCCAGCACTCAGGAGGCAGAGGCAGGTGGATTTCTGAATTCAAGGCCAGCCTGATCTACAAAGTGACTTCCGGGACAGCCAGGGCTATATAGAGAAACCCCTTCTCGAAAAAAAAAATCAAGAAAGCAAGAAAGCAAGCAAGCAAACAAGCAAGCAAGCAAGAAAGAAAAACATAGTTGAATAACTCAACGTTCCAAAGTTCGAGAGAAAGTACATTTAGAAGAGGCATAAACAAAAGAAAACATTCTACCTTTCTGAGAGATTTAGACTTACAAAGCTACATAGTTGTGCCCAACCCCCACCCCCACCCCACCCACTACCCTGCATTAACCTACTGCATGAGAAGGTAGAAAGTCTATAAAGGAAAACTACAGTATTTCATTTAAAAAATAATTATTCCGCCTAACTCTTTTGGCATACCTAAACTGAGCCCACATTTCTAGAGGTAGTCTTGCCTTCTTGAGGAGGTCATGGACCCTGCCAAAATGGAATCTTAAGTTACCATAGATTCATTCATTCATTAGATTAACAACAACCACAACAAAACACATGCAAAAATATACACATTGATACACTAATATTAAGTAATGAAAAGAAAAGATGTAAGGAAGAAATACAAGAATATTTCTGCTGAGATATTAAATATACTTGAGGTCTGAGGAATTTACAGAACTGAGGTTTAAGAGATGATGTTCTAAAAGGCCCCTGAGGGGAATGAAAATCAAATTCAAACACAGCCTCACATGTAACTGGAGGTTAGTGAGCAAGGGTGAAGTAGCCCAGATGAGCTAGACTGGCTGGCACATATGACAGTGTTGGAATCTCTAAGGGACCAACAGAGTTTTTCAAGACTTCAAGTAGTGAGGAAATAGAGTCCCATTATGACAGACTATTCTTATTGTGATATCAAACCCTTATTACAGCAAACAGAAGTAAAGCTAATAGGAAGTCGTGGTATTAATTCGGACAAGTGATGATGGCTGCTCAATCCAAATTTATGACAGACTATGAGCCAAGTAAATAAACCAAAGCAATATCCATCTTTGCATATATAAATAAAACTTCCTGGGTTGTTGGCTATGAGCAAAATGTTTTATATGGCTCTCAGACTTCTATATTAATCAGTATCAGGAACTGTAGTAAATTTTCCCTGATATATCAGATCTGCAGGAAACTTATATGGAGGGGATATTTGATGGGATGAGGAAGAGAAACATAGTGGGTTATATTTGAATATACTAACACAGTTGATTAATAGAGTCAATATACATATCGAATGTACTAATATTCATGAACAAAAGAGCAAGCCAAATGAGGCAGAATTGTGGGAACCAGAATTTTAAATCAATGATAAGGAATCTTTGTAACTGGAGAATGTAGAGTAAGAAGAAAAATAAATTTGGTTCTAAGGAGATGTCAGTCAACTGACTGTAAAGTCCTTTGGGGGATTAAAATAAAGTTTTGTTTTGTTATGTTTTGTTTTCTTGATCTAAATGATTCCTAGATTATAACTCATATACAACGCTGTACATAAGAATAAAGTTCCCATAAAAGTATGGAGACAATATTACATATTTTGATGTTTCTTTAACCAGTCAAAATTGGCCAAACTTTAGGCACTATGTTCTTTGAATCTCAAGAAAATGATATGACATGTTTTTTTTGTTGGTTTTGTTTATAAAAATAATTATACCAAAACAAGAACTTTGTAGGTGTGCGATAGTGATAATGTACATTGTCCTCTGGTAGCAGTTAAGTAACTTCCAGCACCAAGAGTGTGAGTCAGGAGCAATTAAGTGTCTATTGGGCATCAGTTACCTCTCCCTATTCATGACATAAGTGAGTGTTGTCTTCAACAATATGAACTAACTGTGGGGTTGTGTAGAGTAATTTATAACCTTGGCAATAAATGGCCTGAGATGTTTGGTGGTGTTTCTCCAGCAGAATGTCACTGGGTATAACAATCATACTCTAGGACCAGTCAAATGTTTGTTGTTACTGGTCATGGTGGTAGTGGTGGAGGGGTGTGTGTGTGTGTGTGTGTGTGTGTGTGTGTGTGTGTGTGTAATGGAGAGTTTCATCTCATTTTGTTTTGTTTTGCTTTTGTTTTATCCTACTCATTGTTTTGATTTGATTTTCATGTTTTTGCCTTTTGGTTCTCTTTTGTTCTTCACTTTCTTGTGTTTGTTTTGTTTTGTTGTTTTTGTTTTCTTTTGTTTTGTTTTGTTTTCTGAGGGAGGAAGGAAAAGAGGTGGGGAGAGAGAGGAAGAGAGAGAGGGGAGAGTGAACATGAAGTTGGATAGAGAGAAAGGTCTGCAGGATCTGGGAAGAGTTGAAGAAGGAAGGAAAGATTATTAAAATACATTGTATAAAAATTTTAAATTGCATATATATGTGAAAACAGTAACAGATGTAAAAGTAAAATAAAAGAGGTTACTTCAAAGAAGGGGGAAAACACTGATGAAGGACAGGAGAGATTAGAAATCCATGGACCTGATTAAGGCTATTTCAGCCAATGTCAAATCAAATAATTCAGTGTAGAATAAAGCATTCGCATCTGAGTTCAATTATTGTCATTTTCAATTATCAGCTATGTAACAAGATACACAAGACAAATTTCTGATGCTTTAAGGCTTATAAAGATAGTGCATATAAATGTGACCTTCTGCTCTAAGAGATTCCCTCTGAAGGAGATGCTGAGGTAGGTGTAAACTTGCCTTTACAGATGCAAAATGAAGTGGGAAGTGATGATAGTTTCATTGCCAATTGATAGAGACACAAACAAGAGAAGAAAAAGATGCCCATGAGAGCTTACCAACAAATCTATACAAAACCAGTAACAATGATCTTTGTTAGCGAATACCCCTTTCATACAGCTTTTATAACAAAGCAAATCCTGAACATGTACTTGAATAAATGTATAATAATGTTCAGAGTGGGATTTTTTTTTTAATGTATTCACGGTAGAAGGGACAAGGATTGTGGTCAGAATCATTGGTGGTTTCATAAAAAGGTAGGTTCTCATTCTCCTGAATTGCTTAGGTGTGAACCATCCTTCACTTTGCTGATACGATGCTCACAGAAGCATTTGACAGTCCTGTGAAGTGTAGATACTTGATACAGTATCAGAGAAAATGCTTCAATGGGCAGTGCATAAAGGGAGAGGTGCCTTTATCATTTTGTTGAGCAAATTAGCTTCTATTGTGTTTTTAAGTGTGCAGTGGTTATTAACGTATAAATCAAAGTATGCAGAGAACTGTAAGATTTTAAGAACTGTAAACCTCTATTTTCTTTCATGCTACAAGAAACATTTGCCCCATAAAGGACTCCAGGCTAACCATACAGAGTTCCTCAGTGCTTACATGTCTGTCAGTACTGAGCTCATGATAAAGCTCATTCTGGAGGTCTCTTCTAACACAGACAAAACTTGAGTCACTTGCAATTGACCACATGGCAATTTTTTTACATTGCATGGCTGTAAAACCTATTCTTATGTTTTTTAATACAAGACATCTCACAGACTATTATGAGTAAATTGCCCCCAAGTCTATACATAGGGTTTCAACATCCTGAATTAGCTGCTTCTGTAATGATGCTCATGATTACATAGCTCCTTTTACATACAATCCTCTATAAATATAATTCTCTAAAGGACAGAGTCCAGTCCTCTGCTTCTCCTCCCCCATGGTATCTGTATAGGAACAGGTGACTAGCTTTCACCCATGTATCAGTTGTCTAAGTCAACAATCTTTCTTCTGCTGTGCTGGGAGAGGTCTTATGGTGAGCTCAGTCTCACTAACTGTGATATGCTTTCATATTCCTTCATGGTAGCTGTCAAATCCCATTAAGGAAAACCTGGAGAATAGTCCCAAACCTCAAATACACATTTAAAGCACAATTGTGGCAATGCAAGTCTTATGTGCTTTACAAGATTGCAGAAGGAGATGAAACCAGCTACTTTTCACAATATAACTGAGAGGGATGAATCCTCAATACATTGTTTGGATTGCCTTAGACATCGAAGCAGGATGTTAGTGATAAATGAAAGCACAGTTTCTTAGAGCCTTAAAGGACTGAGTGTGCCCATCCTATTAATTGGTATGTGAAGGTCAGAGCTCCTGGGACTTCAGAATGTGGCTAAATTTGGAGACCAAAAGGAGATGCTTAGGATAGGGTTAATCTGATATGTTCTTGTATGAGGAAATTTTGTCATACAGGACAACAGGGATGTGTCAACACATAGTAAACACCTGTGAGGACATGGTAAGAATGTAGTCACCAGGTTTTCCATCTGTGCCTGCAGCTGATCCTCTTCCACTGGACTCCATCCCCAAATAGGGTCGGTAGGAAGCCAAGCATCCCAGGAGTGTAGAACGGCCTGTGAGCACAGGTAGGATCACCACCACTGCTCAGAGGAACCTGCCTGGAACCCTCAAAGGGGCAACCTGGGACAAGAGTCTTCCAGTTTCTGTTTGCACCCAGAGTGGACCCTGTGCCACAGAACTACATACACAAATATTCTCGTTAATTGTTGTGTCATTGTTTTCTATGTTATCTTCTAAGCCTGAGATTCTCTCTTCCATCTTTTGTATCCTGTTGGTGATGCTCACATCTGTGACTCCTGCTCTCTCTCCCAAGTTTTCTATCTCCAGGGTTGTGTCTCTTTGTGTTTTCTTTAATGTTTCTATTTCTGTTTTTAGATCCTAGACACTTTTGTTCAATTCCTTCACGTGTTTAATTGTGTTTTTCTGTATTTCATCAAGGGATTTATACCACTCCTCTTTAAGGGCTTCTACTTGTTTATCTGTGTTATTCATGTCCTTCTTAAAGTTTTCTATCATCTTCATGAGATGAGAATTTAGATTTGACTCTTGCTTTACAGGTGTGTTGGGGTATCCAGGGCTTGATGCTGTGGGAGATCTGGTTTCTGGCCTTGCTGCCTCTGACTGGAGCTTGTCTCTCCTATAAGCCTGTGATCCTGGATGTGTCAGAACCCCTGGGAGGGGTGATCTGCAACTGGGGTGTGTGCTGAGTGCATGGAAGTCTATAGCAGAGGCTTTGTCCCTGGCACAGGTTCAAACCAGAAGGAGTACAGGTCTCTGGCTGGGCAGGGTATCTGT
Organism: Mus minutoides; assembly: GCA_902729485.2. Taxonomy (NCBI): domain Eukaryota; kingdom Metazoa; phylum Chordata; class Mammalia; order Rodentia; family Muridae; genus Mus; species Mus minutoides. Next base: position 6,427 of record LR751298.1, read on the forward strand.
GTCCTCTGTCCCAGGGGGCAGGGTTATGCTAGGTATTAGGGTAGGATTTGGGGTCTCACTTGTGATTCTGGATGTGTCAGAATGCCTGGGAGTCAAGATGTGATTGTGGTGTGTGCTGAGTGAGTAGGGATCCAGAGCAAAACTCTGCTCCCAGCATAGGTTCAAACCAGAAGGAACTGGCATCTCTGGCTGGGATCTCTAAGACCTATATTTTAATAATCTACCTGCAGCATTAAATTCTTAAGTATTATTTTAGTGAGTCTAAGAATAACTTTAATTTAGTTTTTATTTAGTTATTGGGTGAACTTAATTTGAAGATTGCTTCAGCATTAGGAAATTATCTGGGACATTCTTTCAAATGTTACTGTTTTGCTTATAAAACAAATTACTATGAATATTCAAAGTTTAATGAGAGCAATCATTTAAGAGAAACAGAAAATAAAAATCTAGAACAAATGTAGAGAAACAGAATAAAGAGAAAACACAAATGAATATGGCCAGCTTGTGAAAGAAGATCAAATGACAGAGTAAAGATCATGTAGACTCAAGAAGAAGGAAATGAACAGAAAAAAAATGTTTATAGAAAATAAGAAAAAATATGAAAAATCTTATATGTATGAACAAAGAATACATGGAATTGGCTAATTAAACTGGCTTCCAGACCCATGATATTTGAACTAGACAAAGAAGTACAGGTTGAGATTTTTTTTTTTAATTCTGTTTTGTTTTCATTCAACTTTGTCAGCATGTGGAGTGGGGAAGGGAACGCTCTTAGGATTCACACCCAAGAATACTGTGCTCTCTTCATGTCATCTAATTCTCAGGGATGGGATAGCCCCTCTCAAAGAGGAAGACTAGGTCATCATGCATACTTCTGTGTATTTCAGGCTGACTTTGCAGAAGAATGATGAACTAGTTTGTTATTTAGGCTTACCCTGACTATTTCAAAATCATCACTGAGGCACTGTGGGAATATCACCGTCTGTCTTTATATTCAGATGAGAGCATGTGTTTCAGAGAACCACATCTCAGTTTGATTATATTTTCTCCCCCCGAATCACCCTTTATTTCCAAGTATCCTTGAAAGCACTAAATCCTGCTTGATTTATTCATATGGCCTATAATGGATCTTCCATAAATCTTGTGTCAATTTGAGAGACTTCACAATATGAAGAATTCAAAGTGAAACTGATAACTATGAAAACAGATTGGAGGTATTCTCCTTATACTTAATTGCTACCTGAGGATGAGAAGCAGAGTTCATTAATTCAATATACAGGCCTATGGAGGTCAACGGTGGTTTGAATGAGAATGGCCCACATGGATTTGTGTATTTGAATGCTTGGGCCACAGAATGGCAGAATTAGGAGTTGTGAGCTTCCTGAAGAAGATATGTCTTTGTTGACGGGAGGATGCTATTTTGTGGATGGGTTTTGAGGTCTTTTATCTTTAAGCTATGCCCAGTATGGCACGCAGTCTTCCTCCGACTGCCTTCAGATAAAGATGTAGAAATCTCAGCTCCTTCACCGGCACCATGTCTGCCTGCACACTGCCATGCTTCCTGCCATGATGGTAATGGACTGAAACTCTTGGAACTGTAAAGGAACCACAATTAATTATTTTCCTTTATACAAATTGTCTTGGTCATAATGTCTCTTCATAGTAATAAAACCCTAACTAAGACAGGAAAAATTTTTTTTCAAAAAAATTAACATTAAGAAAGCTTTGAAATTACAAAAAGGAATGGTTTGTACACACTTTGCAAATGCATTTACTCCTGATTATTGGAACAAAATGTAGAGTAAACTCAATGCCCTGCTTAATATCTTGTTAAATTCATTTGATATTGATTATTATTAAGTAGAGTTATCAAAGATAAGGTAAAAGATAGAGATTGTTATAGAAAATCAAGATCTCGTCAGACATTCCCAAAGAAACTCCACTGTTAGAAACCAGTGAATATCTACAAACAGCCTGAAAGCGTAAAAGAGACCGACCGGTCAATGCTGTATCCAGCTAAGATGAACTCACATAACAGCATGCTCTGAATGTGATAGAATTCTATTTAAGATTTAAACTTACAAGTAGGATATATAAAACTAGAACCTTCTGGAAATATAAAATGCTCTCACTGGGAGAAGATAATCCAATAGATAAAGAAAGTATTACAGTCTTGTTCTTTCCAGAAGTTATTGGTCAACTGAGACAGCTTTAAAAAAATAAATCAAATAAGAGGAGTTTAAATATAAATTTGCCTTTCCTCTGAAAGCCAACCCCCATTTATATGCTGAATGCAAGTGGACAGATTAACATAGCCACTTTAAATATAATTTTGAACTTTGTTTGAGACAAAATCTTGCTTGGTAGTAAAAACTGGCCTTGAACTGAAGTTTAATAAGATTGAATATTATTAGTAAAATAGTATTAAATTATCATTATTCAATATTACTAAAATGGTATTATTTAAACTTATAATGTAAAATATTTCTAAATATGTGGACCTAGGGTCAATATGAAATCATTCCTGCCCTAAACTAGTACATTACAGATGCCCATATTAGGGAATCTGTAATCAGCCAGGTCTGTTGGCAAACACCTTGAATTCTAACATTAGGGAGGCTGGGGAGGAGAAACTTGAGTTCAAGGCCAATTTGCACGACCAAGCAAGATTCCATCTCAAACTAAGTATAGAATGAACTTCAAAATGACTTTCTCACCTCTCCACTTACCTGTGTGTGCATATATCTCTAGTTACAATATAGACGTGTAAATGTTTTCAAATCTCTAAAGAAGAAAAGATAAACATACAAACATACATTGAACTGTTCGTTTCATAGCGTTCATTTGATAAAGGTACTGTTATGAATACCTAAAACATCTCTATCAAAGCAAAGTGGAAAGGAAAATATGTTCTGAGGCTTCACTGAGCTTGTCTGTGGGTGGCAGAGAACAAAGGAAGTGTGGTTATGCCAGTCTTCACGTCCTGTGCATCAGTGTATGTCTTCAATGATACTTATTTATGTAGTTTACTGACTTTTAAAAATTGTATTTAGCCGGGCGTGGTAGTGCAAGCGTTTAATCCCAGCACTTGGGAGGCAGAGGCAGGCAGATTTCTGAGTTCGAGGCCAGCCTGGTCTACAAAGTGATTCCAGGACAGCCAGGGCTATACAGAGAAACCCTGTCTCAAAAAACCGAAAAACCAAAAAAAAAAAAAAAAAAACTGTATTTATTCATGATTATGTATATGTATGTTTTGCCTGAATGTTTGTTGGTGTGTTACCTACATGTCTGGTACCAGAGGACTTCAGAGGAAGAAACTGGGGACCCTAAAACTGGAGTTGCAAACAGTCAGGAGGCACCATTTGGGTGCTCGAATGGAACCCTGGTCCCTTGGAAGATCACCTAATGCTCTGACACTGAACCAGCTCTCCTCAGCACCTCGAATACAAATTCTAAGAAGTTCTTTCTTCGGTACTCATTCTTCTTATAACCTGTATTAAAATTTTCAGTTTATAATCGCTTGGTGTGATTTTTATTCTTCCAGTATTTTCTTCAAGTTTTGTCTATTATGACCTATTATGAGTGTCTTTGTCCATTAAAAGTTATGTGAAGGTATGCTCATATTGATATCTACAAAAAGAAAAATTAACAAATTCTCAAAAGACTAAATATTCTCCTGAAATCACTATTACTTCATGTCAGCTACAATTCAAGAGCTGAGAGAAGTCAATTCATTTATTCTAAAATTCTGTAATTAAATTGTTCCAAAATCACTAAAATATTCAAAGCAATATTGTGCAGCCAACCTAAGAGATTCAAGTATAAATTATTTCCCAAAATGAACATAAAATCTTGGTAGTAGTTTACAAAAATGTGACAATTAGTAGTTTGTTAATAAATAATATTGAATTTTTTGTTCACTTTATTGTCAATTTTGGATAAATACACGTCTCAATATACATGATGAAAGAATTGCAGGAGCCAGTTCATCTTAAGCCTCTTCTATTCTAATCGTGTATTTGTCCTATGATGAAGAACATGGTCAGGTATTGGAGGAAACAGGACTAAAGCCCTGAGGGCCAGCAGAAAGAATGGAAACGGGCAACCTCAGGAGGTAGGAGGTAGGGGGACCTTCTAGAATCTACCAGAGACCTAGAAAGTGAGAGACTCTCAGGACTCAAAGACCTTAGATGAAATGCCCAACAGTGGGGAGAGGGAAAAGAAGGAAAGAAAGAAAGAAAGAAAGAAAGAAAGAAAGAAAGAAAGAAAGAAAGAAAGAAAGAAAGAAAGAAAGA
>LR751298.1:10821-35827 GCA_902729485.2 Mus minutoides
CCGATTTTTCACAAGGAATCTTCCCTAAGTGCATCTGATAATGTGTCTCTCTAGTCCTGAGTACTGTTTGAAACCTGTGGTTATTATAGTCCTTAACATTGAGACAATTTTTTTTTGCTTTGACCTTAGAACTTGAACCCTCATCTTTAAATAATATTAATTATTCTTTAAAAATGTGGGAACATGAGAGAAAAAAAGAATCCACTTCTTGGCAATATAGCAGAAAAAACAGAGCACTTTGTGGCTCATAACCTGAAATGATGGTGGAAAGTGTGTTGTGGACAGGAGCATTTGGCAAACAAGGCATAGTTTTAGAAAATGGAGTCACATGAATTTTTTTTCCTATGAAAGCAGTATTTCTAGATATACTGTATGGCATATATTTTCAAGTGAAATCTCTAAGCTGTAGGCAGAATGAAATAGACTTTAAAAATAGTTCCACCTTAATAGAACTAGTTTGGTGGCTTAAGGTATCAAAATGTGAAGTGAAATATAGAGTCCTTTGGCATTAGAGCAGTCATGTGGCTGTTTTATTGCTTCTTATCACTTCATCATGCACAGCAAATCTATGTCAACACAAGAAGCAAATCTCAGGGGAAAAACATACAAGTCAAGGCCAGGAAACAGAGGATCTACTTCGGAAACTGTCTATTGTGACTAGAGACAAAAGGATTATTGTTTTTTTCAGCACAGTATTCTCAACAGTCCATATCCAGAGACATTGTCAAGCTCATTCTGTTCATTGAAAGTAGCTGACTTTAGTCAATGAGAACATATTTTTTTAAAAATAAAATAAAATATATCATTACCTTTGCAGAATGCTAATTGTGTTTTTCTTACAAAGAATTACTTTTTATTATTGCTTCGATTTGATGATGCAGTGAATACAGCAGGAAAATCTGAATAGCTTTTGCAACCAGAACACATGACTTTATGCTTTGGACAGCTGAGATTCTGAGGTCCAGTCAGAAAAAAAAAAAATCTTCCAGGCCTTTACTCTGGTATCTCCATGTTTGTTCCTTGATCCAAATTGTCTTTAAAAACTAATAAATCATCACTTTGATTTAGAGGCTTACTCTGCAGTAAGTAGAATGGCCACGTCTTTACTCATTATACTGGCAATGACACTAGCTCCAAGCCAGGTCACACGTGAGGGACTGAGGGCTAGGACTTTAGCATATGAAGTCTGAGAGAGCATAATTAAACAGGTAATTCTAATGATGGTTTACCATGTCCATTGTCTCTAAACACCGTGGATGATGTGGAAAACATCCATCAATTGTTTCACCCCCAGAAAATAAAACCTTGAAAACACAGTCCTGACACTCAAGGAGCTTGTGATGCTGATGAAAAAAATACTCAGTAGATACAGAAAGAACAGTCTGCTGGTGTATTGGAAGGCATGATGTAGCTAAATAAATGCTACTACACACCCATTGTAAGAGCATTCTCTAAAACTAGTATAGTAAGTATAGAAATCAATATAGGTGTACCTTAAAATAAGAAAAGGGGAGCTATTACATGATCTAACTCTAATCCGACTCCTGAGAACATAGCAGGGTAATCTAAGTCAGTATTCTATAGTGGGATCGGCAGGTCTGTTTATTGCATACAGTTCACTTCAGTGAAAATGAGGATTTGGCAAAGTAGGGAAGGACATAAAAGAGGGAAATGAGAGAGATCTGATCAAGCACATGGTCTACTTGTGTGAAAATATCCTAATGAAATCCCTACTTTGTACAATGTACCCTAATGTATTTTTTTTTCTAATTTAAAGGGCAGTTCAAGACTCTTAACATGTCTGATGACAATTAAAAAATAGCATATGAGGTGTTAAAATAATTCTTTACTAGGATGGCAAAGTTGAACACAGAAGCAAATTTTATAGTGAGTAGGATTTATTGTACAAAAACGTTGAAGGGTTAGAAAAACATATTCATATACATATGCAGGTGACAGCTGGGGTTCTAAACCAGGTGACAGTGTCACAACTCATCTTAGGAGATTTTTAACTTCCATCTATCAGGAGTGGTGTATATCATATAGACAAGAAGAGCACACATATTTTTTCAAGTAGGTGCAAAATATTCTAGAATGCAATTTCAAGAATATTAATTAAAATACTATTATAAATGGTATAGGAAGAATATCATAGAAATAGCTCGCATAATTGAAACCCAGTAGAGGCTAAACCAAAGGAAAGATTCTCCTTCCACAGTGTGAATTCCCCACATCTCTTCTGTAAGCCTTCAGTTTGCCAGTGCACCTCCTCCCTGACATTTCATCAATTATGAAGCAATCGAAGACTAGAAACGCCACAGAAGTGGACACAATGCTATACCTGATTAGGGTGTGTTGGATCATCATGAAACAGAATGACACTAATTTGGAAGTCTGGGCCTCAAAGAACCAGAGAGATTTCCCCAGTCTACCAAACACCTGTAGTCACAAGGTGAAGGATGAGTTTGTGTTTATGAAACATTTTCTCTATTCTGAAGGTGATTGTGAGCAGATTCATACTGAAATTTGATAAAGAGGTCATTGTTATTCCTGGACTGTATATGCAAAAATATTTTTTAAAAAATGTTTCAGAACACAGGAAAAGAGTCCCCTCTAAGAGATTCAGGAGAGACTGAAGCAAGAATATACATCCAGTTTGGGGATCTCATTATGAGAAAAAGGAGAGACATACTGCAGGAAGTTCAGAGGAAATCAACAGGAATAATTAAGGAACCACAGTATTTACTCTAGAGGAAATATTAAAAGAATAAATAATGCACACTCACTTGGCTAACTAAGGGAACATGAGAATTGTCTCCAAGCGCCTAATGCATATAAACACTCAAAACCGAAAGTCAATATAAAGACTAGGGGAAGAAGGTAAAATTAAAAATTAGGCAATTAAATAAAAGAAAATTCTAGTAGATTACAAAACAAAATAAAGCAAATTATGTACTAAAAGTTAGCCTAACTTTTCACAGAAAAATTAAAAACAAACTAATCGATGTGTGCATTCTGTAGAAGCAAGGAAGGAGTAGTGAAGTTTAGCTCACAGGTTATCTTCTCTTTTCTAAAAGGAAAAGAATAAATGCAAATTGCCATCACTAAAGAGACATAATATGAGAAAATTATTTGAGATTATCTGGAAATAAAAATATAATATATTCATGTGAAATATTTAAAGACATAATATTGTGTCTGGGTTGAAATATTGCATTTCATCTCTGAGGGAAATTGGATGGGACTGGGAGGGAAGTGGGGGGAGGGGGGAACCTGATCTCGTATTGGGTGAGAGGAAAGAATTGAAGCTCTGAGGACCAGCAAAAAGAATGGAAACAGACAACTTCAGGAAATAAGAGGTTGGGGAAACCCTCCAGAATGTACCAGAGACCTGGGAATCAAAGTGGGGGACCTTAGATGAAATGCCCTATAGTAGGGAGAGGGAACTTATAGAGTCCACCTCCAGCAGGAAGACAGGGCATCAAGTGAGGGATGGGGTTGTCATCTCACAGTCACATCTCTGACCTATAATTGTTCCTGTCTGAAAGAATTACAGGGATGAAAATGGAGAGGAGCCTGAGGAAAAGAAGGCCCAGTGACAGGTCCAAAGTGGGATCCAGCTCAAGGCGAGGTCCCAAGGCCTGACACTATTACCGAGGCTATGCAGCACTCACAAAAAGGGACCTATCATGACTGCCCTCTGAAAGACCCAACAAGCAGCAGAAAGAGTCAGATGCAGATATTTGCACCCAACAAATGGACAGAAGCAGCTGACCCCTGTTATTGAATTAGGGAAGGCAGAAAGAAGCTGAGGAGAAGGGCGATCCTGTAAGAGGACCAGCAGACTCAATTAATCGGGACCCCCGAGATCTCTCAAACACTGAACCACCAAACAGAAAGCATACACCAGCTAATGTGAGGCCCCCAACATACATACGGTAGAGGACTACCGGGAATGTGTTCATTCAGAGATGATGCACCTAACCCTCAAGAGACTGGAGTCCCCAGTTTAGAGGTCAGTTAGGAGTTGGGAGACAGGGAGGGGAGGAGGTGTGGGATGTGGAACAGTTGGAGAGTGGGCCAGAGGTGGGGTGGCGAATGGAATATGGAGTGTAAAAAATAAATTAATTAAAAAAAAATAAGGAACTGATTTTATATTCAAATGAGAGAAATGAGCAAAACTTCTTTATGCTCCTTTCTTCGTCTTTACTTCTCTCCTAGACAGGGAAGAATACTTCCAGGAAACTGCACAACAGAGCAATGGCCTCCCAGGCACTGCTCCTCCAGCTGCTTCAGCAAGAAATCGCCTACATGCCACACTTCCTCTACTTAAGGCACACAGTTCCTCATTGTGAGCTGGTGTTTTCTACAATCATCTCTAGAGCAGAGAGAGGACCACCTGGAGAAAGCTGTCACCCTCAGAGTTAGGACACCTTTGCTCAGCATCTCTCACACCCTAACATGGAACAGGCTAAGCAAACATTTCATGAGCTTCACTTTTTAAATTGCTCTGAAGGTTTCTTGAGTTCAGTTATGAATTTATCTTTTTTTCCATTTCTTCAATCATGACTACTCTATCCTCACTAATAGAAGTATAAAGTTTTATTCAACAAACACCATTTCTGGCAGTTAAAAAAAATCAGAATACCAAGCCAATGTTACCTTCAAATTACACTTCAAATAATCAAGCATGTCTGAAGATTGGTGAGACAGCCTAAGACTGGGCATAATTCTTCATGAGAAATAAATCCCTCTGTCTAGAGGATCCTCTCCTTTTTTTGGCTTGTGCTCACAGATGCTCCATGTCACCTCAGCGTGTCATTTGTGAATGGAAATAGAATTACCTTCAGAAGACCAGGACAGAAGTTCACACCATTTATAAACCACTGGTGGGTTAAAGAACCCAACTGAGAGATCACTGTCTCTCTCAGTTCATCACCACATTGAAAAGAGCTCTCATCTTCATGGCCCACTTTTACTTTTAGTAAAACGTAATCTGATAATGTGTCTCTTAATTTAGTAAAATTAAAAGCCACTCCTACTGTTGCCATAGGATGGCCTGTTATTATTTTGGAGCAGTATCTTTATCTCTAATAAAACATTGCCTTGATTCTACATGAATTTTACAGTTTGTTCAGAAACCCTAAGTTTCAGTCCTAAGTTTAAATAATAGGTATTACTTTCTAAACTTTTATATTCCAACCAATAAAAATTATCACTTATTCTCTGGCACTAATTAAAGACCGATTCTGTTAAAAATTTATACATATAACATTATATCTTCTTGTAACTCAGTCCTTTATTGCTCTGTAAATCCTTCCATTTAAATTTTAAGAAAGCCTTGGTGTGATCTGGTGGGTAGTAAACTGATCACAAGTCTACAGCCAATGAATTTCAAGACATATGGTACCACTTGGAGCTGGATAACGAATGTTCTCTTGCTCTAACACAGTTCATGAAATGAAGTGTAAAATAGGACACAAGTGGCTTGGGTACAGTCATTTAGCACCTGTTCCAGTAGTGTTAATTCAGGTTGGACATCATATGAAGGCAGGAACATAACATGATGCAGAAATACTTTCAAATATAATTGCCAGTTTAATAGCTTGGCAAGAAACGAGTGTTTAACCTCTGAAGCACAAAAAATGCATTTGCTTGAACAGAAAGATTTACTATCACCCTGAAACCATGACAACATATCGTGAGACAAAGATGATATTCACTGTAACAGGCAACAACTGGTTGTCACAATCCTATCATTCATTCATTCATTCATTCATTCAATCAATCATTTGTTTCAACTCAAATTACCCTCTACCCCCAGCACAGGTAAGTTTTAAAGATTTGTACATTAAAAATAGATTCATACAATTTGGAATATGTGACCAGAATGATAATCAAGAAACTTAAAATAAGATTTAGCTGTAAGTCTAGAAATGTAAATAAATGTAGAATGGAGATCAAAGACTCTGGAGGTGGACTCTGGAAGACTGTATGGTATAGTAAGACCGTGTTAATAAGCAATCTCCTACACAGGTACGTGTTTTGAATGCTTGGTCCTTAGCTGGTGGTACTTTTTTGGATATCTAGGAAACTTCAGGAAGTGGGACTAGTTGAAAATAAATATTTCACTGAGCATTTTTCCCTGGACTCTCTCTTAGTTTTTCAATTGAAGATTAATTGTTTAGGATTTTAAAAATAGATGCTCTGTGTCTATGTGAATAGAATTATATGTACCTTGATGTGCACATTCATAAAGAGGCCAGAAGAGGGAGTTGGATCCCCCAGAATTGGAGTTTAGAATATTATGCACCAACCCACCTTATATGGGTAATGGAAAGAAAAACAAGCATTTTCTATGTTCATAGAAGTCTTATTTGTCTTAACCAGAAGCTAGAAGCAACACAGATGTGCTTCAACATAAGAATGGATACAGAAAATGTGGTTTGTTTACACAATGGGATACTACTCAGCTATTAAAACCAAGAACATCATTAATTTTACAGGCAAATGAATGAAAGTAAAATATATCATTCTGGTGAGGCAACCCAGTCCCAAACAATAGGCATGGTATGTACTCACTGGATATTAGCCATAAAGTACCAGATGACCATGCTACACTCCACAGGACTAATAATTTAAACAAGAAGGAAAGACCAAGTGGGGATACTTCAATCCCACTTAGAAGGGGCAACAAAATCATCATGGTAAGGAGGAAGAAGGAAGGTGGGATCTGGATGGGGAGAGGGCACGGGGCAAAAAGGGACAAGATCAGATATGAAGGGAGACAGGAGAGAGGTCTAGAGGACCAGGAGAATGAATGAAAATATGCAGCTGCCAGGGTTGGGAGATGGAATGTCTTAGTTAGGATTTTACTGCTGTGAACAGGCACCATGACCGAGGCAACTCTTTTAAGGACAACAGTTAATTGGGGCTGGCTTGCAGGTTCAGAGGTTCAGTCCCTCGTCTTCAAGAGAGGGAACATGGTAGCATCTAGGTGGGCATAGTAGAGAAGGAACTGGGGTTTCTGCAGCGACTAGGAGAAGACTAGCTTCCAGGCAGCTAGGACAAGGGTCTTAAAGCCCATATCAACAGTGACACACGGACTCCAACAAGGCCACAACCTCCATTACATGGAGGGAACCTCTAGGAAGTCCCAGACATCTGGGGATATGGAACCCGAAAAGACCACCTCCAGTAGTCAGACAGGACCCCACGTGGAGGGATGGAGACACCAACCTACCTACAAAACTTGTGACCCAAAGTTGCTCCTCTGTAAAAGAAATGGAGGGACAAAAATAAAGCAGAGACTGAACAAATAGGTAACCAGTGACCAACCCAACCTGGCATCTATTCCCTGGGTGGGCACCAGTTCCTGACACTATTACTGATGTCATGTTGTGCTTGCAGACAGGAGCCTAACATGGCTGTCCTCTGAGAAGCTCTACCAGCAGCTGACTGAGACAGATACAGGTACTCATAGCCAAGCATTGGACAAAGGTTGAAGAGGCTAAGGAAGAGTTAGGGGAAGAATTGAAGGAACTGTAAGTGGGCAGCAACCCCACAGGAAGACCAACAGTATTAATTAACCTGGACCCTTGGGACATCCCAGAGAATGAGCCACCAACCAAAGAGCATACATGAGCTGGTCTGAGGCCCCAGGCAGAATGCTGCCTTGAGACGATACACATAATCCTGTAGACACTTGAGCTTTAGGGCAGGAGTCACAACTTCACAGAGGTGAAGGGAAGGGGGAGGGGTGAACAACTTTGTGAGGTAGGATGGAGGGCAACATTTGGGATTTAAATAAGTTAAATAATTATTTAATTAAAAAGTCCTTAAAAAAAAAAAAAAGCAGTCCTCCCTTAAGTGCTTAGCCATCTCTCCAGTGCCTCTCTCTTGTCTGGCTTCTGTTGCCAATCTACTTGAAAAAACTCTTTCCATACATTCTACCACCATATTGTTTTTGCAGGATTGTGAAGCTGAATCCCCTAAACAGTGAATCCGTCACTTTTATCCTCCTTTGAGTAGTTTTTCTAGGGTATTGAATTACAGTTTTGGGAATAGTCACTAAACAAACAAACTAACTAACAAACAAAAAGACCAAAAAAAAATCTAGTTGTAATAAAAAGTATACATAAGATACATCTTGGTGAGGAATGTGAGTGATTTGAGTGCTCCATATATTTCGACCAAATTCTTATTTCTTGAAGTCCTGGGGAGATAACTGACTTTAGTATGGCTCAGCTAGAAACCAGGAATTATCAGCTTTAAGATGTTGCAGCCACAGTCAAAATTTCAGTTGACTACTTAAAATGGATCAATGTAACCAATAGAATTTAAGTAAATAAGCTAGGTTCAACAGCATTAGAGTTTGATGGCAATTCAGTAGTTAAAGGTCATTTTGGGGGAGCACTTGCTAAACATGTAAAATGACAACTTTTCATCGTTCATATACAAAGCTTGGAGACAGGAAAGGATATGACAGGTAACATGAGAGACAAGAAATGTGGCTCCCATTGATAGGCATTTGTTTATGTCCAGTGAGTCCTTCTCTGTATTTTTGCATCTTTACCGTTAGAATGAATGGGTGGTTTGCATGTATTCCTATGTTATTAGGTAGGCTCGACAAATGGAAGAGAATGCATGATGTGTGTTTCAGAACAGTATAACATGTACAAGAGAGACCAAAAAAGGCTAAATGTTGTGGGCAGAGAAAAAATAAATGCAGGTGAGGAGAATATAATAGGGATTGTTTTTCTGGTTCTAATTCTGCTGCGGACTTTTAATTTTTGGTGGTGGATCACTAGATAGAAATATATCCAACAATGAAAGTGTAAAATCAAATGAATAACTCCATAGCATTAGCATGGCTATTCTAACTGTATATAAGTTTCGTTAATATGTATTGACTCTAGAACCTGCTAATTTTGGTGTGTGATTTTTTTTATTTGAACGGGTTTTATTTTTTTCAACAAAATTTATTTTTAAATTAGTAAATTGTGCTACATGGTCTCTATGATGTGTTCCATCTGTAAGATCTGTTTTGGATTAATGATCAGAGATCATTTAACAAACTAGTTGACTGGGCTTTCATTCCTATACAAATTTCACTGTTGAGTGAAATTTTTTAGCATATGTAGAATTATATACAGTGTTTGTGAGTCACCATTAACCTTAATACTGTCTATTTACAAGACAGTTCGGTGACAGACATCCTGAGGAGAGAAAACAGCCTGTTCTCTGGAGTGCATTTTGGGAAATTATACTCACAACTTTATTGGTTTATTTAGTTCTTCAAAAGCCGTTTTATTGCATGCCTGTTGTGTACTAAGAAATTTGCTGGTTATTGAAGAACAAGATAGTTACAAAAATGTTTTGTGTGGATGTGTTTGCTATTTTTAATACTGACATGCCTTGTATGACCCTTTTGTATTATGAGTCTTCCTTGGTATTTTCAAAGCCTATTTTTCACCACCAAATGTAAAACTTGTTAAACCTCTAAGGCACCATGGTGAGGCTTACCCTGTGTATCATATCTGGTTTCCACATGGATGGCATTAACCTTTGAAAATCCATTTTGTTGGTGGTGATTTTTAGGGTAGGACTTGCAATATTTAATAAACCAACGACTTCAGTAAGGGAAAATAGAAGGGCATAAAACAGAACCCATGTGCCCACTACTTTGGAACTAAGTACTCAGCAGTTTGTTTGTTTTCAAAGCTGCTTTATTTTTAAGAAAAACTGTAATTTATTTGAATTATTCATATCTAAGAAAGTAAATGATACATCAATTTTATCATTCATTATTTTAGTAAATTCTAACAAATATCAATATAAACATGGTAAAAATTAGTTTGAAGAGTTTTAGCAATAATTAGCTGCTAATTTTTGAATAAAATGAAAGTGCACAAAATAACATATTTTATGTAGTATATAATATATGTACATATAGAAAGAAAGAAAGAAAGAAAGAAAGAAAGAAAGAAAGAAAGAAAGAAAAATAGAAAATGATCCAAAAAATACCCAACCATTAATATTATACATTACTCAATTAACCATGTCCATGACCTCAGCTTTAGTCTGACTATTCCATGGTTGGCTCTGTTTCTTCTTTCTACCACCCCTATTTTCTTAAGCCACTCCTACCCAGAAAAGGCTTGGTGTTTCTCTGAAACACAATAAGATATTTCACATTATAGAGAACAATATGGTAGAATAGAAAGGTATATAAGCAGTTTTCATAGAAAGAAACTTTTAATACTTAAAGATTTTTAGGGCACTTTACTCTTCTAAAATATTACTTTTAGTTTTTTTTGGAAATCAGTGATTTCTCTAGAAAACACCAACTAGTTTGTAATTTCCTAGGGCATAAAGCATCTTTATTTTCTTTCTATTCTCTGAAGTATACAATGAGCAAATATACATTTCCTCATTGAAATATGTAATAATTAAATAATATATAGCAAAATATTAGGCGTATACTAAAAATACATAAATTAGAAGCATTTCTTGGGAATTATAGTCATGACTATGATATAGCAACTGTGTCACATGTAGCAAAAGTGACTCCAAATTCATGCACCTGCCTTTGAGCTCCAGAGTAACATTAATCATTCTAGGTACTGGTGAATGCAATTGCAAATTCACACTAAATGCTATAAGTTGTTCTAAGCCATTCACATATTCGTTGTTTTTTTTAGATTAAAAATATAGTGAACAAATAATTATTATCTTAAACCAAAAGATTAGAAAAGTTAAGAAATTGGTGCCATAAATCAAGAAATTTATCCATTTCTTTTAGATTTTCAAATTTGGGAGAGTACCATGCCATGATTATTGCCTGAATTTTCTGTGTCTATCTCTCCCTTTTCATCCCTAATTTTATGAATTTGTATATTCTACCTGTGTCTTTTAGTTAATCTTACTGATTTTCTCAAAGAACAAACTCTTTGTTTCCTTGATTCTTTGTATTATTTTTGTTGTTGTTTCTATTTTATTGATTTTATCCCTGAGTTTGATTGTTTCTGTTGCTGAGGACAATACCTATATATCTCACTGAACACATAGAATCAAGCTGGTACCTAACTAGTGCCTTCACCGCTTCTGATTAGTGTTCAGGACACCAGGAAGTACTCTGCATGCTACCAGGAGAGAAAGGCAAACACTAAGTTAACTACAAACCCTGTGGTCTACAACAGTGACCTGCCTTCAAGACACATTGTTGTGATAGTGACAGAAAGGTATGGGAATAGCTAATCACCAACACTGGCCAGTGGCCAAGAGCCTTCAACTTAATAGGCCATACACCTAGAGGAGAAACCAAATGCTATTGTTCTGTTAAAGGAAAATAGCACCAAAATGATTTCTAATAATATTCTGTTATACTCATAAATTGATATATTTCTTTCTCAACCATCATCAGAGAAGCTCTCTCCTACAGGCGATGGAACAAATACAGGGGACTACAGCCAGAGAATGAGATATGCAGAGAGTGAGAGACTTTGGAACACTAAGTTCTAAAGGGCATGTCTCCAACAAACACCTCCCCAGGATTCAGGTAACTGCAAAATAGGGGGCAGAATGATTTGTCAAAACCAGTGAGACAGAGACACAAAGAAAAGAAAAAGCCTTCTAACTACAACAGGACTAACACACATATGAACTCAGAGAGACTGTGGCAGCACGCACAGGGTATACACAGGTATAGGCTAGATGAGGCTCTAGCACAGAGAAGGGAAGCAGAGAGGAGCCTTCGTCCCTAACCCAGAAGCTATCTACAATTCATAGTGGCTTACAAAGGAAAAACTAGTTTTCTCCAATGGAATCTCACAGGGTATACAAATGTCAATAGAACGGCCGAGTCAAAGTTAACTTAATGGTATTTTGGGAAGATTGTTTTCCTCGTAGTTGTTTGTCAGGGCATTTCTTTTTCTTTACCTTACAGATCTTTTGCTTATACATATAGTTTCTGATTCTGGTTTTTTTAGTTTTCTGTGTGTTGTATATGCCCTTGGGTTGTATATGTTTCTTACACTTTTTGTTTTTTTTCTTTCCTGCTTATTTCAGGGTTTTTATTTTGGGGTGTTGTTGCTGTCATAGTCAGGCTTGTATGTTTTTATTCTATCTTACTTATTTTATTTTACTATCAATATATTTTATAATATACCTGTTTGCATTGAAAGGGGGTACATTTGAGTAATGGGGAGGTAGAGGGGATCTGGGAGAAAGTAGAGGTAAAGTAACCATAGACTATTTTGTATGAAAACTATTCATTTACAATAAAAGAAATATTATTTAAAAAAAAAAAAAAATATATATATATATATATATATATATATATATATATATATATATATATATATACACACACACATATATATAAAACAGGACCTGACCTGTTCCTATGTGCATGGTACAATGTTAAACATTTTTGAAAACATGGCCATATCATTGTCTCAATTTTCAGAGCTTCCCATTGAGGTGAGACACATTTCCTGAACAGAAAACTAACTCATATTCAAAAGAGGTCAACACCATGAAGTGCCAATGAATTTCAAGTTGCTTAGAAGGGTTTCTTTCTTTATTGTGTAATGGACAGACAGTCCAAACGCCCACACAATGTGAGGAAGGACCTAACAGTTCCTGACATGTAGACTTGAATCCTGGCCAAATTCCCTAATTTGGGATAGGTGTGTCCTGAAGGAAGAATGATTTGGTTAGGATATAGCAAAGAGAAAAACAGTATATAGAGACTACAGTCAGACTTGAATTTCTCTCAAAATGGCGGAGTATATAATATATGTTTCTTTAAATTTGCTTTATGTGCTAACATTGACTCTTATATGAGTAGGAATAAAACAGACCCCTAAAAGCATGAACAGTATTCCACCTGACATTTGGAAGAGAGGAGCAGATGGTTTAATATAATTTCTCAACTCTTTATTTCCATCACTGAGGTGGCTGCGCACCTTCAGGAAACTAAGAGAGCAAGAAATTTGATTGATGCTTGTCTCCCCAAAGAAATAATCCTTCTTATTTTTCCACAGTAATATATTGGAAAGAAACATATTTTTTTTGATGATCAATATTTTAGTACACTCCAGCAGTGCTATTTTTCTCTTAAATATGTATATAGGGGTTTTACCCCTAAGTGTGAAATATGACATTATTTTATATATAAAAGTTAATGTTTCTATTAAACGACATTTCAAAGGAATGGCAAGAATCCAGCTACTGGAGAAACGAACATACCAATTTCCTTTCTTATAAGGAACACAGTGTGTGAAAATACAAAAGAAACGTGTGTTGTTGCTTTAGTTACCAAACCTTCCTGTCAAAGGTCTCCCCCAGGCCCACCTGACTGTTGTTTTCAGTATTCTCTGTCTCTCCATTATCTTTTGCTTGCTAAAGTAGCTTGCTCAGTCCACAATAAAGGCAACAGAGTGCAGGCTTCAGACTGCTGGCACATCCATATAAAACACTTTTTTTTTCCACTTTTGTTAAGCTTCTTATCACACACACAAAAGAAAGAACTCGCTCTCCTTCCCTCTCCACGCCCCCCTTCCGCACCCCTCTCTGCCCTTTTTAAATGATGGTTCTAATTTTACTGAGACTTTCTAGCTTGGGTACCACTCTACAGTTCACTATCGTTTTAAGGTGAACCCCCAAAGAGCCGATTGGCAAAGACGACAAACCATTTCCACTTCTTACGTTAACATTTCATCTCGGAGGCCTCTTTTCTCTCTCTGCCAGTTGCAAGCCTTCTCTTTGTCTCTGTTTCACTGACTGTGTGAAGATGCTACATTGACTACAGTGAAGAGAGCTTGAAAATACCAACTTAAAGCTGGCGCACGGATTTTAAATTTCTGTTGAAGTTGACGCCCCTATGAGACTTCTATTGCCCTCGCGGGCAGTTTGTTCTTTCATGGATTTCCCTTCTGAGATGCTTCAAGTGGAGCTAATATTGCTACCTTCAGGGAGTTGGAGGGGCAAGTGATTTGGTGACACTCATTTGATTACCCATGCTCTCTTTCCTTTTCCACTCTAGAAATCCTTCCCCACGGTTCTCTCTCCTCCCCTCTGAACACTCTTGGTCTAGTTAAGCAAAAGTTTCATGTGCTGAGTGAACCTTCTCAACAGGAGAGATTCCCATCGATAGAAAATTCAAGTAAGTCTGTCCTCTTACCAGAGCAAAAGTCTCTTCTCAAAGCAATGGTTTTTATTTACTAAAGTGACAAAGAGTTTTTCAAAATGTTTTGGTGAGTGCTATGTGTGGTGGTGCATGCCTATAATCTAAGCACAAATGAAACAGAGGCTCAAGTGAATCTCTTGAGTTCAAGGGCAGCATGTTCTGCATAGTGAGTTCCAAACCAGTCCAATGAATCAAAAACTTCAACCACATACAAAGGAGGCAAGCTAATATTACTGGAAGAAAATATGTCAAAAATCTTTAAAGTATTTATACTGTTGAATCTAGTAATTTTATACTTGAAAAACTCAAGTACAGAAGATAATCAGAAACACATTTTAGGTTTTATATACAAGAGTAGTCATTGAATAAAAATTTAATTTGAATATTCAAATATAGTAGGTAGAATAAATAACTACATCCCATCAGATAAAGGACTGCTCTACCATCATAAATATCACATTAGAGAATAGTATGCATCCTTTGAAAGTCTTTATGGTATATTGTTAGGTGACACAAAAGCAAGCCACAAACCTGCATTTACATTCCTGATCTTTTTACACATGTAGAAAAGTGGACTAAAGATTAATGAGTCACTATCTTATCCATGGTCAGTGTTCGCTATTGAGCTGTGGGCTAGTTTTCTACTCCTGCAGTTTTTACAGTCTCTAAACTCAGAATCAAGTTTGCCCCATACCATGACGATGGTTTCTGACTTTGTCTGTGACCTTCTTTCAGATTTCTCTCGCTCTCCCTGTTTTATCTTGAGATCCTCTGGTTTTTGTGGGGGTTTTTGATCCTCAAATACAGTTTGGTCCTGAAACTGCTCCTATACTTTTTCTATCTTTTGGTGCTCTGCCCCAGCTCACTGCAGGGCCGAATCTTCCATGTCATCCCGCTCAACCTCACACAGCCGCAGGGAAGCCTCCCAAACTAAACCTGCCTGTCCCAGAATCCTCCTCACCTCATGCTTACACCCCTCTCCTTATCTAAGCAGTTTGTTAACTGTGATTACTTTTCATCTCCCCGATTTCTCTATCATATGTGGTCCTTGGGAACTTGTCTGCCCCGTATATCCTGAATATGCCTGTAGGGTCGAATGGAGTAGAACGTCTGACTGAACAAATTCATTGAACTAAAACTTGAATTTTAAAAGGCTGAAAACATAGGTTATAGACTAGATCTAGAATTTCCTGCATTTTTACCTCGAACCTTCATTTTTTCAGTCTTCTTGAATTTTCACATTCAAAGATGTCTCTCCTAATAGAACCCAGTGTCTGCAAGATGCGGGAACAAACAAAACATAGTGATCACATAAACACATGTGACCCGCAATTCAGACTACTGTAAAATTCAGACTGTACAAGTGAAGTGCTGGTACAAGGTGTGGTAAACCAGAAGGGATGCTTAGCAGAGGTGAGCCTTGGGTTTTTTAAGGAACTTAAGAGGATAGTTTGCAAGGATAGAAGAGTGGGAAAGGACCATGGACAAGAAGTAACAGCATAAGCTGGAATGAAGAAAGCACACCTGGTTTACTGCAGTAAAATGGCCTTAACTTTCCTGTAAGAAGGACATAGGACTTGGATATAAAATGTCCCCAACTTTTCTGGTCTTGAAGCTTTATCCTTCCATTACTGGCACCATTGAGGGGTGATTGAATAACAGATGTGATTGCCCCACCAATGGGTTAAGCTATCGGTGAGTTCATAACAGGAATGATCTATTCGGAGGTAGATCCCAGTTGGAGGAAGTATGTCATTAGGCACGTGCCTTTGAAAGACAGAGCTTGCCCTTCGTTCTCTACCTCTCCATTTCTTGATTTTGATGCAATAAGCAAATTCTTCCTCCATGCCCTTCTGTCATGAGGTTTATTTTTTTGTCACGAGGCTAAATATCAATGGAGCCAAACTACCATGAATTGGAACCTCCAGTCTCTGAACCACAATAGACCTTTCTTCTTTCAATTGATTTTCCCAGACATTTCATCATAGCACGATAAAGACGGACCAACTCCGAAGCATGCTGACTGTTAATATATTTTTGTTTAGTACAATATATAGAATGTGTATGATACAAATCACAGTCCTTAACATTTTTTTTAAAATAGTGTAGAATTAAGAATTTTTCAGGTTTTAGTTCTTCAAGTCATGGTGCAGGTTGTATATGTTATTGATGGTGGACCTGGGATATTACACATACCAAAGTAGCTCAAAGTGAGCCTTTAAATATATTTTCTGGACAATAGATGGACAGAAACAAAAGAGTCACTATTAATAGATTGAGACACTGAGTCTCCTTTAGAGAAGAGAAGAATCAAAGCTAAGTTGAATTCAATGAAGTGGCTAGTGATTTAATCAATTTGCTCTACATTGTGAAATACTAACGAAACCTGTACATTGAAGCTCAGGTAGGCATTGAGGATAGTGACATATGCTGGGGTACCAGATGGTAGCACTTCCTAAGATCACAGGGGCCTCACAGCTGAGCATTCTTATATACTGCTCCATATGTCTTCACCTGGCATTCTTTATAATAAAGTCATAATCATAAATTGAATAACGCTTATGTTCTATTAACCATCCTAGTGAATTATTGAGCCTCAGAAAGTACTCTTGAATGTACAGACAGTTGGCCAGAAATACAGACACCCTGAGAATTCAAAACATACAGCTAGAAACTGAAACAAGGCAAATCTGGTTGCAGATTCTAACTTTGACCTCAGAAGCTTCTCTTACCCCCACATAGTTACGGTGATATCTATGCTGTGCTCTGTGCAGAGAGTCTTGGATCTGCAGGAACTTAACTGCAGATCTCATCATTGAAGAGCCTACCAGAAATGTTAAGAATAGTTTCATTTCCAAGATAGTAATCAATCAAAATTTATACCATAGAGAGGTCTATCATTAGTAAGATAGAATTAAACCCACCAAATAGAGTTTAACCACAAAGTTAACTTGATCTTGTATCACTCAGAAGCATAGGAAAGAAATGCAATGCGTCACTAGAGTCTAGTCTGAAGGAATAAAAGCTGCCATCTTTCAGAGGCTTTGCATGTCCTGGGATATTATTTCACAAATTCAGAATTTCTCCAGAAAAGTCCTTTCTTCTTAAAAGTGCATAAGTTGCATAATAATATAACCTACATGATGCCTACCTGTGTCAAACTATGGACAAGAATGGTGATAATCTGAAGCTATGTGTATTAAAACAGTGGCTTTTCATGTCTATAATGTATATATGTATGTATGTATGTATGTATGTATGTATGTATGTATGTATGTATTTATGTATTGCCTGTATGCAGTCCCTTGCCTTTGTTCATATAGTATCTGAAAAGCAAAGTGAAAATCTAAACATCATAACAATGAATGATAAAATAAAATAAAAACATAAATAAACTATAAATCTACCATTGGGAGGAATCTTTGATGTTGTTTCCAACATCTCTTGTATATTCTATAATTATAAATGTTTGAATCCAATTTGCTTCCAAATGAGGTTGAATAGTTATCCTCTGCAGCACTTACTTACTTAATTATTTCCTTCTTAGTTTGTTTAATGAATATACAGTTTGTATAATGTAAGTACATTCATTTCCTATCATACTAATTTTCTTCATCTTATGACCAGACACTTTTTCTTGAAGATCAAATGACATGTTAGGTTAAGCAAAATGTTCTTATACAGCAAGGCCTCAGTGAACATGAGTCATCCTCTTGTTATTTTAGTTGCCATAGCATTGTTCCTTAGCATCCCAGGGACCAGCAACACAAGGTGCATTAATCATATGGTCCTTTACCATCCAGATAAACATAAACCCAACAAGT
This sequence comes from Mus minutoides, assembly GCA_902729485.2. Classification (NCBI taxonomy): domain Eukaryota; kingdom Metazoa; phylum Chordata; class Mammalia; order Rodentia; family Muridae; genus Mus; species Mus minutoides. Next base: position 28,840 of record LR751298.1, read on the forward strand.
GATTTGATCCCAAACCACATAACACGATGAGAATGATAGCTACGTTCGCCTAATAATACTACGACTCCACTACGGATTAGAATAACCAAAGCTTTATCATACTAAGAAAGAGAAATCTGGGGTCTGGGAACATATAGCTCAGGCAGTAAAATGCTGGGCATGCAAAAATGTAGAACAGAATTTATTATCCAGAACCCACATAAATATCTAGGTCTAAATAAAAAAAAATATTGTTTTAATCCAGACAGTAGTACAAACTTGTAATCCCTTCCCTAGAGTAGAGACAGGTGGCTCAATAGCCATTCGGTCTAACCTAATCAGTGGCCTAACCCAGACCAGTGGGAGACTCTTCACAAAGAACAAGGTAGGTTAGAGAGATAACTTAGTGAGTCGGAATGTGCAAACCTGACCTGAGTTAGAATAACCAAGACCCAGGAAAACGCTGGGCATGTCTACTTCTGTAATTAGTTAACTGATTTTAGCGTAGTAGAACAGAAATAGGCAGATCCCAGATGTTAGGCCACCTTGGCTGCAACAAGGTTTCAAGTTCTGTAAAAGACTTTGTTTCCAGGTAGTGTGACAGGGAACTATAGGGAAAGACACATGAGGTCCTTCTTTGGCCTCTGTATGCAAGCTAGTACAAAGGTGATTCTCATAACCCATGTGTTTACACCACACAATGCACATGCATACACACACAAAATCAAGGTGGAAGGCACTTGATGCTGGAAATTGACATCTGGTTTCTAAATACATGCACTTCTGAATAGTCATTAACAGAAGCATGTAAATATGCTTGCACACACACATACACACACGGAAAGAAGTGAAAGAGAGAAAAAAAAAGAGAGGGAGGATGAGAAATCTGTAAATTTTATAAAATGTTGCTCAGGTTCCCTCTTCAATACAAAATACTTCCCAAATTCCACACATCTGGAAGGAACTGAATTATCTGCCTCAGGTCAAGAATAAGTGAATGCATCGTTAAGATAAAACTTCCATCACCTGGATTATTTAACATCTCATATTAATTTTAATTCTAAAACAGTGGTCAACTTTAACATATTAATAGTGTTTAATGGAACACTGCTTTACACAAAATTCTTAATTACAGCCAAAGCAAGAACTCTGCAAAGGATACTGCAAACCAACTGGGCTCCATTTGGTGTTTCCAAGGAATAGAATAGTGATCAGGACCAGCTAATCCAGGTAAGTAAGAGTAAAATCAAGTTCCCTATAAAGGAGGAAATCACAGCCCACCATGTCAGCTGGCAACAATGTCCCTGCAAATGCTGTGAGAATGTGATTCCACTCACTGGAGAAGAGAGACATGCAGATCTTTATGATAATCTTCAATTAGATTAGAATGACCAGATGAAATAGGGGATGAGATACAGAATATCCTTGTAGACCTCTGCTAAGGGATGTGGATTGGTGCCTTGAGATGAGAAGAAACAGGGAATTCAGTCTCTTCTTTACAGTTTGTGGATGTAATTGCAATGCCAAATCTCCTTTAGATTCCTAGAGGACAACATCAGGATCTATCCAGGTGCTCAGTGGTTGACATTATAATGACATTATATTTTCACAACCATTTTTTTTTTTGAAGAGCGAAAGCAATGGGGTTTTAAATTTGCAAATAAGAGCTTTGCTGCAAATAACTCAACATAAACTCAAAGTAAATTGCCCAACCCATACCTAGAACTCTAGCAAATTGAAAGAGATACAACTAGTTATTTCTTTCGTAGTCTTTGAAATAATCACCGAAGCACAACAGGAGCATTCTGCAAGGCCTCAAGCATCCTGGTAAATATTCTGTATGCTGTGGAAATTCAGTATTACTCCTGGTCACAATCATCCCAGATGTTACACATCCAGCTCTCATTCTCAGGTACATAGTAAAAATAAAAGGAAAAGCATCCTTCTATTTATGAAAATAAGGGCAAAGAAGGTAACTGCTCTGACAGACTATCATTTCAAAGATGGCAGGCTGAATCGTTTTCCAGTGAAGAAAAGTGCATTGAAATGGCAAATAATGTCAGTGTGAATTGATCATATTCTGATTTCCCCACACTCAGCTAAACTTGAATTCCACTTCATTCACAATTTTAGGGGAAAACTGAGAGATGTAACCTCTGTGGTAGTTAGTGGCAACTTTCTATGTGATTGGAAATGTATTCACTGTTAAAATATGGAGTCACTAAGCCTTCCAACTGCATTCCAAAAGTCTGCCAGGGACGTTTCAATCAAGGGTGTGCGAATGGGACAGCCAAAACCATTTCAGCTAAAAAGCTTCTTATAGAATTATGTTGGTGAGCATGGTGCCCTCTAAATGACCTCACATGTGGCCATGGGATTAAATCATAGTTGATTCTTTTCTGGAAAAAAAATAAACAACAACAACAAAAAAAACAGGAAGAAAAAAAGGAAGGAAGAAAAAGAATAACTCTCAGGTTCCCAGAAAGAACGCTAAATTACCCTGTCTCCCAATGGAGTGATTCCCTTTCATTTCCAATACGAATAATTCCTATTGACCCATGTGGTGTTATCCTTTTTGCTGTTCATGCAGTATTTTCTTTAATCTCTCTGATCAAAGATTGGTCAATAAAAAATCATCTCTGCTTTTGAGGGAAGCAAACAAACTGTACTCAGCCCTAAGATAATTGTAAGTTTTCACAAAATTCTAGGAAAAAGTATTCTCATGTGTTGTTATTAAATTGCCAATGGAAAAGGGAGGAAAAAAAGACCCAAGTGTTTTCTATTCAGTGAGCCCATGTAAAACGTACTGGGTTTTCCAAGTAAACAACATATTTCTTTTTCCTAGGCTGATTTTTGTTGTTTATTTCCTCCCCTTCTTCCTAAAAATTTTAAATGAATTTAGAATCAGTGAAAGATCTCTTACCAATGACCCTGAACACTGAAGTCCAATTTTTCTGCCGAAAAAAAAATTGCATGGAGGTGTCATTTTGAAAAAAGAACATCAATATAAATGACAGCCTCAATATGAACTGCCCTTTGCAATAAAGGAAACATGCCTCAATCCCAAACGAAAAGGACAACTTCTTTGGTGAAAGTATAGACCAGTTGTTTTCTCTATTAAAGTTTGGTCAACTTTGCTAAGTGTACGTAGCAAGTTTCAATGTTAGATGGAATAACATCTACTTTGGGGATACCAATTAGCTGTAACTAGATCTCCATTCCCTGACTTAATACACAATGCCTAAGAGCCACTCCTGGGAAGTCACGATTCTTCTTAGATGGTAGCTAAATTGACAAAGTACAAGGACATAGCTTGCCAAAACCAAACCCATTATTTTTCCCATTTTATTTCAATTGCTTGGTTGCTTCTTCTTAGAGAAACATAGCCTTTTCTACTACATTTCTTTAAAGCTTGTTTACCTATTTAAAAAGTAAAAAAAAAGAATTTACTCTTAGCAGAAGGAATCCTATGTGTGCAGAGACAGGAGGAGGGGGAGATAACTCTCCAGGGAATACCATTGTATTGAGAACAGTTTATAGAAACTAGTCAAGTGCACAAGGGATCTCAAAGCATCAGTTCCATGGATATTTTTGCTCAAGGCCAAAAAAGCAACAAGAGCTCTGCTTCTTGTTTCACTGTTATCTCTTACTATTAACTTGAAACTCCATCTAAGGACCTGAGAAGAGGTATCTGGTTGGTCCAATAGGGCTGACTAACACTTTCCCTTCCCCACTGTTTATCCCAATTTCTGCCAGTCCTTTAAAAATTCTCTAGACTAGTTTCTCAGTGCTGTGCATCCTGGCACGATGCCTGCTATGCAGGAGCTCTGTCCTTTCCCTCTTGTACCTATAATAAACTTCTTTCTAAACTCGGCCTTTCTGACCACTGAATTTTATTTTGAGACAAGAGCTGAAAACTTCAGAGCAATGTTCCAAGCAGCACTAGTGGATGTTAAGTTTTTCGGGACCATAGGTCCTCACACTAAGTTCATCAAGAGCCAATAAAGTCTCCATCAAACTCAGACACCCCAAAATCTCCTATATCAAATTAGAGGAAAATGTTGCTCAATTTCAGTGTTAATGCGGGAAAGGCCAGTTATTGACAATAGCTATTCTAGATATTTCCAGGTATTCTATAGAATGTCTCAGAAGAAAAGAAGTAATTGAAGAAATGAAAATCTATTAGTCTATTAAGTAGGAATTTATAAGGATCAATTCCCAAACATGCAATACAATCTCTACCCAGCTTTATATTTTTACATATTTAACTTGAAAAATGATATTACTTCTGATTCTTATTTCATATACTCATTTTCAGTAGCTTTTTAGTGTTACAGGATAACTTCTACCTATTATTTTATAGGGATATCACAAAACCTAATGAGGGGCTGGTAAGATCAGGTAGTTGAGTGCTTGTTGTACCTTGATGAAGAGCTGAGTCTGAGTCCTGCCAGAAACCCATATGAAAATCCAGGGTATGTGGTGCAGGTCTCCGTCCCCAGTGCTGGAGAGACAGAGGACAGCAGACCACTGGAGTTCATTCACTGGCTACTTCAGCCTTTCCACAAGCTCCAGACTCAGACACTGCTCCAAAAAACAAACAAAACCTCAGAGTTGACAATGATTAAGGAAAACATCAGCAGCCCACCTCCAGTCTACACACACACACACACACACACACACACACACACACACACACACACATGTGCGCGCACGTGCGTATGCACAGACATGTGTATTCATACACCCAAACACATAAACAGCATACACTCACCCACAATTTATTAAATGAGAATATACGTTTTAAAATAGCCAGAGGAGTAAGATTTACAACCCTCCCCACCCTCAGGAATTATCTTTACTTACCTAAAAGTTGAGAAAATAATTCATTAAATATTCTGCATTCTTTTTTAAATTAATTTTATTTTTTTACGGTCCAGTCATTACCCCCCTCCTCCCATAGTCCCTCATCCCACTATTCCTCCCCCTGTCTCCAAGAGGATGTCCCCCCACTAGGCCAAAAACTATAAATTTTAACATAAATATAATTGAGAGGAAAGGTTTTGAACTATGTGAGACTTGAGTTTAAAAACAACCACAGATTCATGACATATGTATTCCTTATATTTCTGCCAGTCCTTTAAAAATCCTCTATTTTAAATACATGACATATGTATTTTATGCATTTCTTATATTTGCTGACTTTTTGGCTTCTTTTTTTCTACAAAATTGGAATTTCAAAACATGTTTCTTCATGGTATTAGTAGAAATTAGTGGTTCACATGAAAGTCCTAGATTATTCTAGGCTTAAGGTAAGCTCTCTAAACTGATTGCTTACTCTTGTCAGGCCTGTTGTGAGTGCTTTTCCCATAGCTACGCTTTTGAACTTCAAGTTAATCTATGAGGTAGACATTAAACAGCCATATTTACCAAGAACCAACAGAGAGTTTGAGTGCTCCAATCTAATAAGTGGCAGAGGCAGGTTTGGAAGACAGAATGTCAAGGGCTTGACCTCTTGATCATCATACAATATTGCCCCGTTAGTTAACAATGACTTCCAGCTTGTCAGCTATTTGTGCTAATATGTATAGCCCTGTTGAATAGAAAGTACTTGAGGTTTGTACCCTCTTAGCTAAGGGTCAAAAGCTGGTTTGGGCCTTCTCTATTGACAGGAACATAGGCAGGCCATTCAGTGTCTTTTTTTCCCTTTGTTTTAATATGAGTAACTACCTCTAAAGGCTACAGAGAAAAATCACAAAAATAATAAATGTGAATATATTACATGAAGGTGGTATTTTAGTGGGACATATTGTACTGTGAGAAAAAAAAAATATATATATATATCACATTTTGGCTCAGACTGCATATTGTTTCATGACCACAAAACACATACACGGTTTGCAGACTCCCAAACACAGAGCCCTATAGATGCTTCCAAGGACATATCTGAAATATGCCACCTCAAGCAATCAGCTTATTATTGCTGCTTATTCTTTATTTTATCACCAAGAATGAGTTTTATAAAGTATCTAAACTTAAGAATGCTTAAAACTTTTTAACTTTATGGTCTCTAGGGTCTAGTAAAGCTATTTGATGAGCATAAATGATCACAGCAAATGTTAAAGATAGTGGAGATGTCTAGTAATTTCGAAGTAATTTCATTTTCGAAATTATAGACAAACAATATATTTAAGTTTTTACACTGTTTTCCTTTATATGTTACTTGACCATTTTCCCTTACTGCTTTTAATATTCTTACTTTGTTTTTTTTTTTTTTTTTGCATTTGGTGTTTTGATTATTATGTGACAGGAGGAATTTCTTTTCTGGGTCAAAGTATTTGGTGTTCTGTAGGCTTCTTGTATGTTCATAGGCATCTCTTCCTTTAGGTTAGAGAAGTTTTCTTCGATAATTTTCTTGAAGATATTTAGTGGCCCATTAAGTTGGGAATTTTTACTCTCTTCTATACCTATTATGTAAGCCGCCTGCAGCCTATGCTAGCTGGGTTCCTGATGGGGAGGCCGGAGCTGTATAGGAGGCCAAGATGCTGTTCAAAGCCCCAAGATTTGATGGCGGGAATTTATTTTTGAGGAGAGTAGACCCGTGCCCCCCTCCCCCCACCAGTCCATTCTGGGTGGCTGGCTCCATCCTGAAGACCTTGTGCAGTAGGTATCTTGTCCCTGGAAGGTCTAGGCAGGCAGCAGGATCTTGGAGGAGGGCAGCAGTAGTTGAATAACAATAGAAGCCAGCCTAGCAGTAGGTGGCCTCGCCTCAGTGGCAAGGTCTGCTTCAGCCAGAAGCAGGCTGGGGGGAGGGTACACTATTATTCTTAGTTTTGGTCTTCTCATTGTGTTCTGGATTTCCTGGATGTTTGGGTTAGGATCTTTTTGCATCTTTTGCATTTCCTTTGATTGTTTTGTCAATGTTTTCTATGGTATCTTCTGAGCCAGAGATTCTTTCTTCCATCTCTTCTATTCTGTTGGTGATGCTTGCATCTATGACTCCTGATTG